>JADRCH010000033.1:11781345-11804277 GCA_019843965.1 Rhynchomys soricoides | reverse complement strand
CCACAGGTCCATTGCCAGTAGCTCACCCCACAGGTCCACTGACAGTAGCTCACCCCACAGGTCCATTGCCAGTACCTCACCCCACAGGTCCACTGACAGTACTTGAAGCTTCAGGTCTACACTCATGTTATCAAACATGAGCGAACCACACACTATGCTGCTCAGAAATAGCAGCACCTGTGAAGTGTTCTCACCCACACTCCTGTTTCCTAACAAGGCTGAACTAAATGTCATAAATATCCATGTCTCATTACAGTGAGCTCTGCTTATCTACAGCATACATTCCAAGGGCCTCTTCGACCACCACACACATTGGCTGTGAATTGTATGAAGGACCAATCTGGCATGCATGCTGATTTTTTCTGTATATACATGTGATGATGTTAAATTTTTAAATTAAAGAAAGTGATTAGATATTCAGTAACAACCAATAGTGAAGGAGAGCAGCTGACAATAATACACCATGATAAAACTTATGTAATTGTATCTGCCTTGTATAGTGTCCTGTAGTCTGTCCTCTCTCTTCTCCTGTGACATTTTTCTTTCTTCTTCTGTGTTGCTGGAGATGAAACCCACAGCCCCATGCACAGTAGACAAGCACTTGATCATGGAGCCACCTCTGTCACTAATTTCTGTTTCTTCCTTCACACTCTCAGAAATAGAAGGTTCATTGTTGTATATCTTACCATCCTTTATACACTTAAAAGAATAAGTTGAAAACTTAATTCTTTTACCTGACAGATGCCTGTATGGCTTTACTTCTGTATGTCAAATCTTCAGCTTCCCTAATCTTGCAGTTTTGGGCTACTACCAAATTATAAAACAAAAGTTACTGGAACACGAACGATGACAGTCAATCAGATGACCAATATAGGTCCAGACTGATGGGCCAGTAGCACATTTGTGACTTGCCTCCTTGGGACTGAGCAGAGCATGAGAAAACTTTATCATGCTATTCACAGTAGCATGCAATTTAAAACATACAAAGTGTTTGTGTCTGGATTTTCCATGTAATATTTTCAAACTTTGGTTAACTGTGGACAACTGCTCCTGATAAGAGGGATTCACTGTAGTAGTTTATAGGAAATACAGGGGTCAGGAGATCATATTTAACACCACAAGGTTTAAAGTAGTCTGTGCCTGAATATAGAAGTTCTACAAAACAACTGGGTTCATCACGTCAACAAGTGAACGTTACAGAAGAAGGCAGAGAAGGGACTGAGCAAGGACTAAGGAGATTTATTAACTTGTTACAGGTACTAGCTCTGTTTGGAACTTAAGTCATACAGACTAGCTGTAAGATATCCTTTGTTTAAAACAATAGGAGAAAACAGAATGGAGTCTGTGTTATTAAGGGATCCTTGATAATTTCTTTGAGTGTTGACAGTCCTGAGATGATCCTTAACAGTCTTCTCTACTAGACATACTTACAAATGAATTCAAAGGATGTCTGAGATTTTCTTTAAAATAGTCCATCATGAGGCCCAAGACACATTTGTATATGCATAAGATTGTCAACCAATAATCAAGAGATAAAGGGAAGGAAAACACTGCATTAAAGGTAAAGAGGTCCACATAAGGCCATAGATAAAATCTGAGTGGTTGAATGTGGTCCTGGTGTTTGGTGTTTGGTTGTGAGGTTCTTTATGGCTCCCTTCCTCCCCCCCCCACTGCTTACATGATAAACACAGTTATCCTTTGCTGCCTGAGAGGCAGAATCCTGGCAAGAGGCCTGGATTTAACTGGAAAGACTCTCTGCTGTTTTCTCACTTTTCTCCTCTATTTTCACACCCTTTCCATTTCTTCAGAGTCATGGCTGAGCCCCAGTTGTGCCTATTACTCTCTTCCAGAGGAGGAGAGCAAAGCTTAAAGATCAAGTTTCTGCCCATGGTGGAACCACTAGGACCAAAGAACTTGCCTCCCTCATTCTGAAACTGTGGAGACACAGTATGATGTGGCCAGAGAGGTCTCCTTGTCTGCTGATGGTTGGGAAGGGGTGGGGAGGACCCCTGCGCTCCTGAAGGTTCTACCTCTCCCTACAGTGCTCCAGGCGGGGAACCAGGCTTTCCACACCTAAGCCTGCCAGATACTGAAGATCAAGCCATGTATCCACTGTCCAGCTTGCCCAGAATCTAAGCTCATATGCCTTCTTTCACACTGGTTTGCAGAAGCATAGAGATTTTTTTTTTACTTTGCTTAATTGTTTTTTTACTTTGCGGGTAAACTTTGAGCAGCCAAATAAGGGTCAATCAAGTGGGATAGCGTCTTTGTCTCTTGTGAGAGGGTGTAGGCATTCCACTTACCATTGAGTTATGAAGACCTAGTTGGAGGCAAGCTGTGATGACAGGGAAATATGTGGCAGTCCTGCCTCACATTCATAAAATAATAAAACCCTGCAAACCAAAAAGGACATTCATTTGTACTCGCTCCTCAGTGAGACGTATTCAGTAACCTTTCTACTTATATAAGGCCTGAGGGAAAATAGGTGATTTCAGTTTCTTATGTGCTTGAAAAGACTTTTTAGGACCATTGTGGTAGTGGTGGTGGTGGTGGTGATGGTGGTGGAAGTGGTGATGATGATGATGATGATGATGATGATGATGATGATGATGATAATGATAAACCTCTACAAAAGTAAAACAAACATACAAAGTCCCCAGCTTCCCCTAGCCTGGGATTTGCTTTGCTTCCTGGCAAAATTATTTCGTCCTTTGTAAAACCTGTGGCGCCTGAGGGCATGAACAGATCTTGCTGTCATCTGTCATGTGTCACAAGCTAGATGTCAGGAGTAGCAGTCATCCATCAGGGAAGAGGAGTAGCTGCCTTGCTGGGTTCTTGCTACAGGCTGTGTAAGATCCCTGCCTTCTGCTCCACAAGGTTTAGTGAGAAGCAGAAAATACCCGAAGCTCACAGCAAGATCTGTGCCCTACGGATGTCTGACCGGGTCTGTGGAAACCGTACGGATGTTTCTAACATGGTGTCCTCCAGACGGCTCTAGATATAGTTAAGATGAATGAGAAAGTTTTATTCACATTCAGGGACCAGTGAGAATATAAAAAATATGGAAGAATAAATATCACTGCTGAGCATTGAGTCTTACAGCACATCAGATGCAGTTAAGCCTGGTAACAACATAATCACGAGTAGCCCTTCCAGTAATCCCATTTTATAGCTGAGCTGTCCAGTGACTTGCACAGGGCTTTACAGTTAGGAAGAGGCAGAGTTGGGTTCTGGGAGAAAGGTCACGTAACCATAAATACCAAAATAAAATCTATCTTTGCTCAATAAGGATGTGTCTATTCTTTACCAGCTCACTAGAAAAGCACAGAGACTATTTACTTTGAGATCCTAGCCTTCCTCAGACACAACTCAGCATGACAGTCTATCCTCAAAAGAGTGATACTTTGACAACTATAGTCTCTTGTGGTAATTTCTTACCCCAGTAAGCCTGAATTTAAAAAACCACACAACCCAGTTATTATAAGCTATATGCCTAGATTGGGCAGATCTATCACTGTACTAACTTATTCCCAGCTATGAGACCCTTGCTACTTGCAGCTCCTCCACGCCATGTGGTTCTGCTCCATATTGGCTTCCTCTCCTTCCCCTTCTTCCTCCTCCTCCATCCTCTCTCCTCCCTCCTCCCTAAGACCTCCTGTCCCACCATTCCCTTCCACTGCCCAATCACAGGCTCTAGCCTTTATTCAACCAGTTGGAATGAGGAGAAGGGTCGCATGAGATGTGTGATCTACACTTCATCGCGGGCAGCCCCTCTTGAGGAAACAGAATTAACATCAGAATACAAACAGTACGAGGGCAACCCACAGCATTTCCCCCTTTTTGTTCAATAAAAATGCTTTTATTCTCAGATCTGAGTTGAGCACAACCATACCAATCATGTAAACATAATGTATGATAACACACACTATCCAGTCCACCATATCTGTCTCTAGCTTCAATCAAATGCAGAAACACTGGAAGGAGCACAGCACACTACTCTGCTTTTATTTTTAGAAAGATGATATCTCTTTTTGAAAATATATATGCCCAGACACCTCCAAAAGTTAGTTTCAACTGGCAAATTATTCTGGGTGCCTTTCCCTTCTCTGTGGGGAGTTTTAAAATGTGTATTTGTTAAGCTTAGCACTGTTAGGACTGACAAGTCTACATCTCACAAGCTTGTCTAAGTGGGATGTGCTCTGCTACTTCTGTGAATAACTGAGATGACTGGGCCTGATTTTCATTTTCTCTAACATCAAAAACAAAAGTAAAAATCATGTCCAGTCTAGCAGGTCGTGAATGTGAGTTGCCCCTAGTTGTGAATGGCCCACAAGTCACTCCGTGATCTCCATCTTCCTCAGCTTATCGGTTCCCTGACTGGTGGGCTAGATCTCAAAGATGTACTACTTTCTGGGCCCAGGTGGCTCACTGCAGTCACATGACTTATCTGATACCGATGTTCTCACCTTCCAAGGTGTTTTTGTTGTTGTTTTGGACACTCATTGCAAGCCAGAGTTATCTGGGAAGAGAAACCTTAAGAAAACGCCTCCATCAGATCGGCCCGTGGGAAAGTCCATGGGCCATTTTCTTGATTAATGATTGATGTGGGAGGGCCCAGGTCACTGTGGGTGGTGACACTCTTGGGCAGGTGGTCCTGGGCAAGCCAGTAAGCAGGATTCCTTTTTGACCTCTGCTTCAGTTCCTTCCTAGAGTTCCTGCCCTGACTTCCTTCAGGGATGGACTGCATCCTGAGAACTGAAAGATGAAACAGCCTTTCCTCTCCCAGTTGCTTTGATCACAGTGTCTTGTCACAGTGGCAGAAACCTAAGAAACAAATGACATTGTTTTACTCTTAGCATCGTGTATGAAGTCAGAGGAGGCAGGACATTTGAACACAATTGAGAACCGTGGAAACTGGGTCTTGTCGTTGACCCTATGAGAATGAAGGCTTGCTTTCCCACAGCCTCCCATCACAGTGGATTTCACGGCTCTCCACTCCTTCCTCCTGTGGCTTCCTTATATGTCAGAGACATCGGTTGTGGCCATCCCCATTTTATTTTACTACCCAGCCCCTGTTGTCCCATCCCTGTGTTTACAGAGTCTCCCTTCTTCCCAGTGGTGCCTCAGTACTTTTCCAGGAAGCTATGTGTTCCCTTCAAGCTGAAGCTGAGCAATGCCTAGCGATGTCATTTGCTTTCAGAGTCGGTGGCTTATCACTAGAGTCAGCTACAAAGTGTGAGGTGGCTGCCAAGGCCAAGGATGGCACCGATTTCCCCAAACCCACTGGGTGTGCAGCCTTGGAAGGGCAGGCCCTAAGCTAGTCTGAAAGAATTGGAAGGTGGGTGTGGTGGGCTACTTGTTGGTAATTTGAGACAGAAAGAACAACTGATTGGCTTGGAAATTTACAGAAAATGACTAAGGAACACGGCCAAAATTAAAATATCAAGCACACGTTTTATTTTTAAAACAAGGTTTTAGATTTTAAAGTAGACCAGCAGTTCCTTGGGATGAGGGTGGGAAGGGGAGGGGAGACCAAGAGGCCAGCACAGAGTTGGTCAGAGGAGCTTTGTGGATTACCTGTGTCCTTGCTAGCTCACAGCTGGAAAACAGTGCTGGATTGCCCACATTATGTCAGATGCCTCAGGGAACTTGGCTAAAAACCTGTATCTTCAGCATTCTAGGCAGGGAGAAATTTTGTAGAAGAGATGTTTATAAAAAACAGTACTCTAGAAAGACAAAGCGAAGACAGTCTAAGTTATTTTATGGTTGTTGTTGTTGTTTCTCCACAAATCCCTTGTGTGGAGCTTTCTAACTAGAGATCTCTCAGTACATAAAGTAGACTGAACTGTTTAGAAGGAACGTCATGAGCCTGAGCTGCTTCCTCTATGTGAAGTCCAGGTCTCTCCCATCACTCTGTGGATCTGTCCTCTATTGGGATTTCTTTTGAGACGTCCTAAGCAACTGGAGTTGGGGTGAAACAGAGGGTGTCATGGAAGCTGACTCAAGGCCACAGAGTTGTAACCCATTTGAGGAACGTTTTACGGCTGCACTGCAGCTCAGGAAGAGCGTCTCTGGTTGGACAGAGTGCCCAGGATCCCTCTCGGTAACCAATGGAGTGCTGCTCCCTTTTCCTCCTTATCTCCAAGAAGGGAAGAGGTCAGCTCGTAGCACTGCTCTGCCAGGCATGGCCTGCGTACTAGGGTACACGTTTGCTCATCTGGAATTTCTATTTCATTTTACCATTTCCTGACTTTGAGTCTCTGTTTCTTTGTAAATAGTGAGGGCTTCACCCCTCCTCCATTCTTTTTCTAGTTATTCAGAAAATGAAATCTGTGGTTTAGTTCACAGACTGTCCTTTAGTCAAGAGATAACTTGTGCCAGGAAAAGTCAGAGTACTTGAAATTTGAAAAAGCAATGTGGTTTGTCAGGCTTAGTCACTCTCTTTAACTTTTCCCTGACCATATGGACTCTAGGTTCCAAATTTTGGTTAGAAGTGAATGTCTTATGATAAGAATAATATCTTGAATGTAAAGAGGTCAATTAACAGTAATTATTATCAGCATCAAGTCAAATAAAAAGCACTGGATACATTCTGTACACACACCCTTACTAGTCCTACAAATAACAGATCACAGCTTCCTCCTCCTCTGTGTTTATTCAAACACAGGGTCCCTAGGCACCATAGGAACTTTACAGAGAGGACTTATAAAATACAGTGGTGTGTGAATGGCTATAGCTGTTATGGAAGCTAATACAGAAATCCTCCAAAACTAAAGCTATGTGGTCCCACACTGGGAAATGAAATAGGGGTGTTGAGCAGATGTCTGTGTTCACATCATCATTCAGAATAGCCAAGAGTTGAAACCGACTTTAGAGACGGTTACAGATGAATGGATAAAGGATGTGCATATACACATTAAGAGACGTAAGCCAGGTACAGAAAAGATGACTGCCTCATGATCTCACTAATATGTGAAATAGAAATCATAGAAACCAGAGTAGAACAGTGGTTACTGGGGGCCAGGAAGAGGGCTATCCTGGGAAGATACTGGTCAAAAGATACAAAGTTTCAGAGAGACAAGAGGACCCAGCATGTTGTTTATAGTTAACAATGCAACATTTATTTTAAAATTGCTGAGAGCAGACTTCAAATGTTAACACCACAAAAATATAAGTATGTGAGGAGATATCAATGAATACATTTATTAGATTATAATATTGTCTTATAATTATATGGTTATTTTATTTTAATAATAAAAATAAATATTATGTTATTTCAAAATAGGAAGAAGGAAGAATGTAATGCTGATACTGTTTTCTGTCTCAAAACTAACTTCCAGAAAAGACTATGGTCACTCAGACTGGTTGAATATTTTCACTTTTATTTGTTTCTCTGCATTAATTTGTAATAGTTTGAGATTCTGATAAGAAATTTAAGATTAGAAATACTCATGAGACTCCTAAGATGATCTTAACCGCCTGTAAGTTGGCACAATTTTTCAAAACATTTCTCACTGTATGCTTCTCTGGAAAAGCTCAGAGAATAATTTGTATTTGAAGACTAGACTGCTGGAGGGGTAGCCTGGTATGACGGTGAAAGACTCAAGATAAATCCAATTCAGGGACCTGGGCCTTAGGGATAGAAAGTAAGAGAAACTTGCAGAAAGGAGGTGAGAAAATGCTGGAGGCCCCAACTCACACCATTGCCTTGGCTGGACCACTCTATGGGAAGGATTCACATCTCACCGCTTTCTGCACTAAATCGTTTACACCTGAGAATTCCAGCTAATGCTTGCAGTGAATAGTTTGATGAGTTAAATAGTAGAAATAGTAGAAATGAGTTAAATAGTAGAAAGCTGCCTACCACTGATATTGTTATATCTGTCTCTTGGGGAAGTTTAAAGTTACACACTAGCAATTTTCAAGAAGTCCTTCACGAATTCCAAGGTCATCATGAACTGTCAATAGTTGTAGCAGTTGTTTTAGTGGCTACAGTAGCAATATTTTCTATAAAAGGTTAGAAGTTAATATATGATGAGATACCTATCCAGTTACGGGACAGTTGTTTGTTTAAGTCATTGAACACTTCATTATCTTCATTTATAGGCGAGGACACTGAGAGATGGGAAAAGCTAATCACTTCCTAAAGATTCATAGGTGCTAAGAGGCTAAGCTTTGACTTGAACCCAGTAGCTGTAGGTTCAGTTTCTGTTCTGAACTGCTGGACTGTCTCAGTAAGAGTGAGATTTGCATAGCTAAGACAATAGTAACAAGCTTTCCCCAGTTGACATAACAAATTAATACTAGAGAGATTGTCTAGATTTGACGTTTTTCCTCTCTCAAATCTTTGTTCTCAGGACTACAGATAAAGCTAATTAATTAAATGACTTAAAGGTACATCACCACTACTGATGATTTAGCCAGATATTCCCAAATAAGTTACATTATTGCTAAAGAAGGTAAATCATTTGTGGTCAAGAAGCAAGAATAAATAAAGGGGTCAAGGAAATGAATGTCTCTGTGAGGAACATGCTTCCCATGCAAACACTCAGACCGGAGTTCAGTCCCCACAACTCACATTCCAAAAGGCCACACAAGGCATACCTATAAACCCAGTTCTGGGAGAGAGACAGGAGGCTCCTTGGACAGGCCAGCCAGTCCAGCTGAACCTGTAAGCTTCACAGAGAAACCTGTTTCAAAGAATATGGTAGAGAGCTATTAAAGAAGACATCATTTCCAACACACATGTGGACACACTAAACAAGCAGACATAAGTAAGTAAAAGCTAGAGTCAGGCTTGGTGTGATGTATTCATGATATCCACCCTTGAGAGATGGAGACGGAAGGATCAGGAGTTCAAGGCCAGCTAGGGCTACAGGAGAGCATATCTAGGGCAGAGGCAGGAATAGGACAGAATTTCCAATCCTAGTCTGTTGTAGATAGCCCTGTTTGTATTTTGTTGCTAATTCCACCCTCCTGGGAGGGGCTTCAGACAAGGAGTGAGTTACATACTCATGTGACTTCTTGTGAACCAATTCCCTAATGAATAAAAGAGCCAATCACTGGGTGAATAGGAGGGACTTCCCAGTTGGGCGGAGGAAGAGAGGCAGCAGGAGAGAGTTAGGCCTTTTGGAATGAGGACAGCAGATAGGTAAGATGTAGCTGCTAGAGTTTCCTGGTATCATGGCGAATCTGCAAGGATTCGCCACCAGAGAAATCAGATTTTAATAAGGCTTTCAAAATTAAGTTTTATTTGTTGCGCCCAGAGATTGAGTTACTATTGTTTCTGAGCTAAGTTTGTGTTGTGTTTTCCTTCACACAGCAGCTTGTCTGGGTTCCAGAGAGAAAGGTATGGTGGCAAAGTGTGGGTTTGTCTGATGTGCACCGCAGAGGCCATGGGGGTATTGAAGCATGGGGCTGGTGTGGTAGTGACCGGCCAGTGGGGACCTAGTGAGCTGGGTGGAGAGATCGTGGAGCTCTGAGTCAGAGCTCCACAGATAAAAGCAGGTCAGCCATTGCCTGCCAGTGCATGGCCGGCCAGGTCCACGGAGCTGAGAGAACCAGGGCATAGCGTGGGAACTTGGTATATTCCTTCTTTTTAATAATCCCCACAACACTAGTCCACTAGGCACACAAATGGGTGATTAGGAGGCCTTCCCCAGTTTCCAGCAATCCCTACCATCTGAGGCCATTGTGTAGCAATCCAGGCTGTGAGCCTTGAGGCTGGCAAGCACCTTACCATAAATTTGAGTAAGAATTAGCCACATTCTCTAGGAATGCTCCAATTTTAGTAATTCTAAGTGATTTCTCAATGTGAATGTCACCTAGTCATCCACAGATATAAACCAAAAGAAAAACAAAACAAAGACAATCTGGCAGAGGTTGAGAGAATAGGCCTTCACCCGCTGCTTAGAAGCTGTGTGTTTCACCATCCTTTTGTTCCAAGTCCCTCAGAGCCTGGTAGAGTCTTTGCTTGACAGCAACTCTGGCCCCTTTTCTGGTCTTTAGATAAACAGCTATGTGCCCTTCTTTGTTCCTCTCAGACTCTCGTGTTTACTAGAAAGCTGCCTTCTACTCATTTAAGTCCCAGCCAAGCCACATCCCCAGAAAGATTTTTCCCTGTCTGCTCTGCATGGTATCCCTGTTGCTCCAGGCACACTCTAACCTATAGCCTATTTTATTCCAATATATAAGAAAGGCACAAACAAACAAGTCAACAATAACAGCGTGTAAGTTATTAGGAATCTAGGTTTCTGCTCCTTGCCTATTGTACTGGCTGGTTTTGTGTCAACTTGACGGAAGCTGGAGTTATCACAGAGAAAGGAGCTTCAGTTGAGAAAATGCCTCTATGAGGTCCCTTGTAAGGCATTTTCTCAATTAGTGATCAAGGGGGGAGGGCCCCTTGTGAGTGGTACCATCTGTGGGCTGGTAGTCTTGGGTTCTATAAGAAAGCAAGCTGAGCAAGCCAGGAAAGCAAGCAAGCCAGTAAGGAACATCTCTCCATGGCTTCTGCATCAACTCCTGCTTCCTGAGCTGCTTGAGTTCCAGTCCCGACTTCCTTTGGTGATGAACAGCAGTGTGGAAGTGTAAGCTGAATAAATCCTTTCCTCCCCAACTTGCTTCTTGGTCATGATGTTTGTGCAGGAATAGATACCCTGACTAAGACACCTATAAACCCAGAAGGGCAGATCTTGTTTGGTGGTGTGTCCATGGTACCTAGAATAATACACAGCACATTCAGGAGATGAATATTTATTACATGCATGAACAAATGAATGAATTCTGTTTATGATTGAAGGTCTGGAAGTCTGAACCTATAGGCACATCTGTGCAGTTTTACTCCAGCCTGACTCTTCCTGAAACCCACACTCGTTTGTATATTCGACTTTGTATGTAGTGTAAGCTCATTCAGCATTTTTACATAGATAGAAGAAGCACTATACGATGGCATTTTGTCGTTTATTTTTGTCATGTTCAACAGTCACATTTCATCCTGGACACCAGCCAGAGGCATCTCATTCAGCTTCTTTAAAGGGTAGCAATACTCCATAGCCGCTAGCATGCTTCTCCCATTGCTTCTCAACTGGCAATGCTCACCCGTCAGCACAGAGCACGCCAGCTCCGCTTGTCCTTGAGCTAAGACAGAACTGTTACTTCTTACCTTCTGCCCGTATTTAGTGGTCAGCCTGCTCCTTTCCCCTTCCCTTCTATGTTTCTCTTTCTGTTAAAAACAAAAAACAAAACCAAAACCAAAAACCAAAAAGCAGCCCATATATTTCTAGTTCAGTACGATGCGTTCTTAGAAAACCGATTTCCCAAGCTTGCATATAAAACCAACAGCTTCGCTCAAACGTGGACATGACTTTGATAATGAGCAGCTTCCTGTGGGACGGCTACAATCAGGATTTAAACCTGACCTCTAGATAGAAGTGGGTGCGAGATACCCGAGAGGTGTGAGCAATGATGCCTCACTGCTGTGAACAAATGCTAGTACTATCTTAGTGGGCACGGACGTTCCTAGGAGATCAGACCCTTGGCCACATCCCAGGACAGGTCCTACTGCAAGAATTTTCTGTGTAGGTGAGGGACAAAGTAGAGAAGTCAGCTGCATCTCTGGACCCATCTGTTCTAGTCTACTTAATAGACTGGGTGGGAGGATTTTCTTTTCTTTTCTTTTCTTTTCTTTCCTTTCCTTTCCTTTCCTTTCCTTACTAGGATTTTTGTCCCCAGAGAATTATACCCTAAAATCTCTTATAGAAAGCTAAGCCACTGGGAGGACTTGTGTTTTGTTTTGTTTTGTTTTGTTCTCTTTTTCTGCCATAGTTTCTGTAAGTAGTTTTCTTTGCAGGGCATAGACAGAACTGTGTTCTTAGGCAGCAGCATCTGCGTCAAACTGCTGCTTACACATTTCATGTCTTTACTTTCAGATCAGTAAAATCACTTACTGGGAGAGCACTTTCCTTGTCAAGGTTGTCTTCCTTTGTTTTTACCAGAAGTCCTTATTTCCTAAGGCCTAGGACAAGAGGGTCTCTTTCAGGGTGGTAGTCTTCAGTTTTGTGGTTCCTTTGGCCTCTGCTCTATTAGAGCCTCGCTCCTCACACATCTCTTTTCTGGACTTGGCCGTGTCTCACAGTGCTCACACTCAGGCCTGAGATCACCTGATATCTCCCTATGCTACTTACCCGGGCTGCTTCCACCGGGGAGAGCCCTTCACTTACATATAAGCATCAGGAATCGGGGGAGATGAAATTGCTGCTATTGGAACATCTGGCATCGGACTCTGCTTTATAAAGGAAATGACTTTAGAAGAAACATCTTGATGAGGGACGATGATGAGGCCCCAAAGGCCCAGACCTTGGCACAGTTGCTCTGTGTGAGTCAAGGGGAAACATTCATTGGTTGTTCAGAGAATGATAGGGACTTGAGCTTTAATAAAAGGGAAGGGAGTAGTAGCAGAGAGCATCCCTAAACAGGAAGAGCCATGACACAGCTGTACGCTGTGGTCTCCAAGCCTTCTCTGAAGTGTCCTGTGCTGGAACATGCTGACATGGAGAAACTTGTGGGTGGGGTAGATTTAAAAATGTGTGTGTTAGTAACTTGATTGATGCAGTACAAGGGGCAGATGATATTCATGTTGTAATCATCCTGGCAGGAGCAAAAAGATGCTAAAAGAAAGATTTGTACCCCTCCCTTCAGCTATCAGACTATTGGGACAAATGACCCCAAAGAATTAGACTCCACCCCCGGAACCTCTTGCCGGATGAGGAAAGGACCGAGTTCTTGGTGGCAGCCAGGAAGTGATTGCATGTAATTTGGACAACTTGATCAACCACTTTGTAAAGCAGGCTAGGAGTTGGTGGTAGACTGGATCACACCTTAACCAATGCTGCTTAGTTATGCATGCTTCTTGCTCCTAATTTACATAAGAGGACCCTGGGATGGCCTGGGGGAAGGGGCATAGTCACTGGATCTCTTCATTTGTTCTTCTACCAAGCCTTTCCACACTGAGTAAATCTCTTTCCTTTGTTTTTAACTATGACTTCTCGAATTGTAATCTCAAGGATGGTGGCCAAGCCTAACTCGTTAGGACTGCCAAGACCCAGGCTCTGAGCATAACAACTCTAGGGACAACATGACCAGGAGCCCTGGAATAGAAGGAGGCTCTGAATATGTAACCCCACCAAATGTTGAGAAGGCTAGAGAGTTAATAGATTGAGCTATCTTTTCCTACATCTCAAGGGCAGCAAGTCTCTGAACTAATGTCTGGACTACATCTTGGTAATCCTTGACATTTCTTATCAATTCATACTGGGCCCCATAAGTACGTGCCAAATTTACAAATTTACAGAATACTATGTGTCATTTTAAGATTTAAAAATTTGGGGCTAACAAGAAGGTTCAGCAGGTTGAGATATTTGCTGTGTAAGTCTGACTATCTCAGATTGCTTTTCAGAACTCACACAAAGTGCATAGCTATGGGAATATTAAAAACCAAGGTAAAAGAACACATTGAGGTCAGGTGTGCAGGCAGGTGTGAGAACAGCTCATTTGCACGCAGCTCCTTTGCAGGAGGAGGATCCTGTAGGTGAGTCCTTAGCTCCAGCACTGTGTGAGTCAGCTATGTTTTCCACTCTGCTAATCCTAGTACTTAGGAGGCAGAGAAAGAAACATCAGAGGTTCCAGGTCATCTTCCAGACACGTTCAATTCAATTCAGACCAGCCTACGCTACAAACAGAAGGGATAGCAAAACATCTGCCCTGGAGCAACCAATAGCTTATTTACTTTGTAACTGAGGCCATGCATAGCTCATCATCTTTAAATATACCAGTTTACAATAGTTCATCGCAGGAAACATGGTAACAAGTGCTCAATGATAACTTTCCCCAAATCTTTCCACGTGCTACACAAGCACTCTGCCACTGAGTCACAACCCTTGCCTTTGTTATTTTGAGACCATGTAGACAAAGCTGTCCTTTAACTCACTATCTAGTCCGGGCTGGCCTAAATCTCAGGATCCTCTAGCCTCTACCTCCTGAATGCTAGAATTACAGATGTGTATAGATTCTTTTTCATTAGACATGGGAAAGTTTATTAAGCCAGGCATGGCAGCACATCATAAGAGGCTGAGCTAGAAGACTACAAGCTTGAAGCCTCCTTTTAAACGCAAAACCAAAGAAAGTTTGTTTATTTGGGGGTGTATTAGACTAGAGTGTGACAGAGAAACAGAACCAGTGCTTCATAGATAGAGAGAAGCATAGAGACAGGCAGGTAGATAGATGCGTAGATAGATAGATAGATAGATAGATAGTGGATGGATAGAATAGATGATAGCTTCAATAGATGATATAGATAGATGAAAGATATAGATAGGTGATAGATAGTAGATTGATGGTAGATTGATGATAGATGACTGATAAATGATAGAGAAATAGATGATAGAGGGGGTAGATGGATAGATAGATGGATGCACACACACACACCTTCAGCAATTTATTGTAGGGACTGTCCAAGTCATTGTGGATGCTCATAACTGTGTTGCCTGGGATCTGGAGACCTAAGAAAGCCAACTGTGTGATTCAGTGGAGGAGAAGGAAGGAGAGATGGCACGAATCCTAGAGAGTCCAAGAGGAATGCCAGCTCTTGTCTGTGGATGAGGAGGGTTGAGTGTGGCAGATCAGGAGGAGGAAAGCTGCCTCCCCTCACATTCTATTCTATATAAATGATTTGTAGAGAATAAACTTTATTCTTTACACTGTGCGAGTCTCACCCACACTGCTAAGGGTGATCTTCATTGTCTTCTGGGTCAGAAGTTACTCTCTCCTATAGCACCCTCACAGACATATCCAGAAGTAATGTCACATCTCTACTGGATATTCCTCATACCCAGTCAAGTTGACATATAAAATTACCCATCACATAAATTTTTACTTTTTAAATTTATTATTATTAGTACTACTACTAGTAGTAATAGTATAGGTGTTTTGCCTGCATGTAAGTTTGTGTACCACATGTTTGTCAGGAGCCCATGGATCCCCTGGAACTGGATTGGAGATGGTTATGAACTACAATATAGAAACTGAGAACCCACATCCTCTGGAAGAGCAGCTAGTGCTCATAACTGCTGAGCCATCTCTGCAGCCCCATACATTCTTAAGTTGTGCGAGCCCTGGATTTGAATGGGTTATCTTCGTGGTGGCATTTGGCATAATCTTCGGCTGATTGTATTTCCCATAAGCTAGTAGTTAGATCTAGAAGGTCGATTCGATTCTGGTTGGGTATTTCAGATAAAAGCCTACTAAATGGTGCTGTGTACTTTCAATGACCACGTCACTGGAGCATAAGCTTGGCAGCCCCATTGACCTTGCCTATCCTCCATGATAAAACTCCCATCAGCCTTGTGCATGGCTTAGTGTCAACTGATGGTCACTGTGGAGTTCTACTAGTTCACAGATGCAATTCCACACTTACTAGCTGGCCTTCGTCTCTGAAGGCTTTCTCTTTCCAACTGTTTGGTTATCTTGATATGTAGTTAAGAGGCTTCACGTTAGATCATGGAACCCTGAGTGGGGTCTCACATAGGTAGTCAGCACCTCAGTATGAACACAGAGTAGTCAGCTGACAATGGTAGGCAACTACAAAGCAGTTGAGTCAGGCTGCTGAGCTGTTGGTCTTATGGCTCACCTGGCCATGGGCATTCCCTGCCCTATCTGGAAAAGACAAGCTTTGTGACAAGCTGCTAGAGATATGGGGTGCAAAGGTATTTGACTGTAATGTGTGTATCTTTGTCAGGCCTCTGAGCGTGTCCCTTGGTCTCATAGTCTCCTGAGAAGGTGAGAGACAGCATGGCTCAGCCTTTTCTCGAAGGGAATTTTTGTTTTGCTGAGATTTTTGAGCAAAGACTCTGTCATCCGTCATCAATATGGCACACCCTTTCCCAGACCCCTTTAGCGCCAGGACTGACCGCCTCCTTCTGGCAAGAGTGGGAGCTTCAAGGAAGGGTGAGGGTACCGCAGGCCTGTTTAACCACACACAGCCTTTGTTCCATGCTCTGGGGGCTTCTGAGAGAGAACTCTAGAAGCTTTCAGCAGCCAGCCTCTTTGCCTCCTGGGGAGGCACTGAGATAGCAAGCCCGATGACAGTCAGGGAGAGAAAAGCTGTCGTTTTGAAGCTGTATCTATTAGCCCCAAGTACTGGTTTTATTTTTATAGATAAAACACTGTTCCTTAGGTTCGTCAATGGTAACTGTTACCATTGACCACTTCTGGAAGTTGATATGAGCATTAAATTCTGAGGAGAGGCTTGAGTAGACCATTATGCCCTCCTTGCACATATGAGCACGAACAAAATCATTTTGTCTTCTCTTCCTCACATGCAGACTACAATACCCGGCCTTCCCTGCAGTCCAGAGAAATGGAGGTTGCCCCAGTGGGACAGGAATAGAGGAATAAACTCCTCAAGGACTGCCCCACAGGAATCTCCCCAGTGCATTCTCTCTTTTGTGTTCTTCTTCCTGTGGACCCGCTGTGCTGGAGGCACACTTTGAGAGTTGGCAGTCTCCGTCAGCCTGAGTATCTGGTTACATGGAGGAGACCCTGTGTTCCAACCTGCCGACCTGCATAGAACTAACTGTTCACAAGTAAGAAAAGAGATATGTTCCAGGTGCAGCAAATGTGCCTGGCAAGCACTGTTCTCTTTACGAGTCGTTCCACACTTCTTTTAGCTAAGTATCTAAAACCATCCGAGAAACCCCCAAGTACCCAGTCTTGCCAATAAATAGTAAGTCTAACTCAGGAGATGTCTCCCCTGGCATTCTGAGAAGCAGAAGCCCCAAATTACTTCCAGCTGAAATGGAAAACAAACAAAACAGAAACTCATCTGTGGCGGGCAGAGTAGGCCTTGCCTTAAAGATGTTTGCTCCCTAATCAGTCGAGCCTTTAAACCCATACGGCGTTACCATAACACGCAGATATAGTTGAGGGTACGGCTGTTGATGTGGAAGATTGCCCTTGGTCATCTAGATGTACTCAAGTGAATCACTAGGAAAAGCTGGAAAGGGAAGCAGAAGGCAGGCCACAGAGATGTGATAGGAAAATTCAACTCAGTATCGCTGACTTGGGAGGGGCCTTGAACCCAGGGACACAGGCAGTCTCTAGAGGCCAGAAAAGAACAAGCCCAGAGAATCTCCCTAGAGCCTAAAAGAAACGCAATCAGCTAATGACTTAGTTTAACTCAGTGAGTCTACATCAGGTTTTCACCCACAGGACTGTCAAAATTGTATTCTTTCGGGCTGTATGTGATTGTTTGTTATGGCAGCAATAGAAAATGGTATGCCACTCACATAAGATACTTTAAAAAAATTGTTTGAAGTTTATCTATGAAGTAGAGACAACAAGAAGCCTTACTGGATGATTGCAGATGTCTGGAGGTCGGAATCACATTGCCAGGCATATCTCAGGGACCTTTTTAGTTCCTTCCCCGGCGTTCTGGCAAGTGCCCACATAGCTGCCGATGTGAGCTCCAGAGAGCTAAAGCTTCCCCCATGTCTCAGGAGGACAATGCTCTTCAGCCCTGGGTATCTGCCGCTTGCTTGGAGTACTCAGCAGGACTCGAGCTAATACTGTGGTCAGTCCCTCGGGCAAGCAACACAATTGAGATTTTTGTTTCCTTCTAAATCCTCCTCCTCCTCTACTGTTGAAATGTGGCTAGCTGCTTCATCTCGCAATTAGAGCACCATACGGCTTGGTCAGGGGGAAGAAGGGGATGGGAGAAAGAGCCAACAGTTAGGAACCCACGCTGAAGGAAAGGCTCCTAGGCACAGCTCTCCCCTAGCTTGCCCATGCACTGTGCTTGGTCTTTTGTTAAACTTCCTGACCCTTCTTAGAAAGTGGTGAGGATGTTTTCTGTGTGCTGTACAGGGCTGACAAGGTCTACTAGATAACAATAATGTTGGAGTCTAAGAGCTCCTGCTCTCAAAGGTTCACAGAACAGCTTAGGACTCTGGTGAGTTGCTAAGTCATTTATGAGTGGAGAGCCAGATGTCTCTCAGTACTCATTATTCTCTGAGTAATTAATAGCATTTTCCTTGCTATGGTTGTAATACACTTGGAAAGATCAAGTGCGTGTGTGTCTTTTATAATTGCCGAGGTCTCTTCCCTTCTTGTACACGGGAATCCTGTAGCAGAGATCAGCCTTATGCTGAGTTGGGGACCAAGAAATATTTCTGAGTCATTTAAATATAGGTGATAGAGTTCATACTGTAACAAGAAATAAGAAAATGATTGTAGAAATTACTCTGATGGAAGCATATACGTTCTTACTTATTTTTACTTAAAGTCACTTATTTATTGGAGCTTACCTTACTTCATAATCATTCTTTATTTCTGATTTTTTTAGCTACTTCTAAGAGCCTGTTACTTGAACTGCCCATTTCTCCCACCCAGTTCATTGAGTCAGTAGGGGGAAAAAGAAGATAGGATTTTATATAAAATTAAATATGTAAATAGAAACAAAGCAAAAGCTAGCTAATGTAGAAAGGGGAAAAAAAAATTCACAGATTCTCTGGAGAAATATGTACTAGCCAGGCCACTAGAAATCTGAATTTATTTGTTACATGAAACTGGAAAGTGAAACTCTGTCCCACTGTTTGCTATTCATATGCTGTACCCCAGGGGCCATAGCCTGTTTCCAGACCATGAAACTGTGTAGTGAGTGCCTTGGTGATACATCTGTCAGAGGGAAAGGGGGACATGGGTTATGACGACAGCACTGTGTCACAGATCTTCCAGAGACAGTCAGGGCAAAGCACAGCAGGTCCCAGAGGGACGTATGACTCCACAAGCCTGCTAAGGAAAGAACAATTCGTAAGTGACTTTGCTATTTCCTTTAATGTTGGCCATGGCAACCGCTGGTCATGAGCTGACTAGGTCAATGTAATCTTCCTGCGTAAAGAAGTTTCCTAGTACACTTTTTTTTTTTTTTTTAATTTCCAGGGGCTGAACGTGTCCGTTCCCAGCAGACAGGTGTAGCTTGCCTTTGCAGAGACAAACAGCAGCCGTCCATGTAGTCATTGTGTGTTCCAAGTGTCTGCTGCTCAGCAAGTGAGTTGCTTTTCTCCGCTCTGCCCCTCTGGAGCTTAATGCTCTTCACAAATGTCTGCGCTAGATGCCTCTGAAAGAATGCTTTGAAAAATAGGCACCTCCTGGCCTTTTAAACCTGATATCTAAACAGTAAGAGAAATCATGACACACTTCACAAACTGAGATAGGCTGAAAATTGTATGTGAAATAAACCCTCCATGGCATAATTTGATAAAATAGGTCTTGATAACCTTAGTATCATGTTAAATCTAAAACAAAGCAATAAAAACTTACATCCTCGACCCCACCAAAAGAAAAAAAATCTGGTGGCTCCAGAGAACATTGCAGGTGTCTTAGAACTAATCACACCACCATGTTTTTGTTATGATCCAGAGCTCCCCAGTTCTGGCCCACTCCTCTCTTGAGCATCTTTGCTCTTAGTCATGTAGGGATCACACCATAGTAGTGTTTGAGATATGTAAGGAAGGACTCTTCTTATGTGGAACGAGAGAGTATTCACACCTAAAATCTTTGGCCCATTTTGGAAAGAACTACATAGCCAGCTGAGGATATAGCTGGCATTTGTGTACGGCCTTCCTGATCCTGTCTCTTTGGAAAGTCCGTCTGAAGACAACTGATTGGTCACAGACCTGATGTATTAATCAGCTTTGTGCTACTCTAAGGAGGGTACCAAATCACAAAAGGAAACTGGTCTGGGTATAGAGAGAAGGCTCAGCTGTTAAGAGCACTTGCTGCTCCCCAGCACTCACTCCCAGGCGGCCCATGACTGCCTATAAGTTGAGCAGCGGGGGATCTGACGCCCTCTTCTGGCCTCTGCAGGCATGGGCACACATACATTACGAACGCGCGCGCGGGCACACACACACACACACACACACACACACGCGCGCGCGCGCGAACACACACACACACATGCGCACACACACACACATGCGCACACACACACACATGCGCACACACATAAATAAAAATAAAAACAAATCGTAAAAAGTAGTGACTTTACACCTTTACAGATGTAAGTTTGAATGGGGTAAGAGCTGCTGCCCCACACCCCAGCCTCTGTTCTTGACACAGGAGGAAGAGCAATGACAGGCATGCGCACTAGGACCAAGAGGTTACACCTCTAACCACAAGGAGAAACGGCACTGGGTGGGCCAAAGTTCTGTCCCAAGAACTTTATAAGGTCACACCCTCACTGAACCAAGAACTTCCCACCGGACCCCAACTAGAGAAGGAACAGAGACACTCCACTTCGACGTTACAGGTCAAGTGCTTTGAGAATATGCTGAGGTGCTTATCTGCAACAGAAGAGGTGTAGGCGCCTCCTCCACTGCAGCCAGGTCAGAGCACTTACCTGACCTGGTAAGGTAGGTCCTTACCTGGCTTCAGTGCCCCCACACCCCAATTCCTTAAGATGCTGGATCATGAAACAGGGAACCAACATTATGGTGCAAGACGCATGTTGTACGTTTGCTACATGCTAGGCACCGTTCTAGGTACTGAAGGACCTCTATACATATGATCTAACACAGGGTAGAAACAAAAGCTATGGTAAAGACTACCCGAGTGCTGGCACCAAGACGCTGCTCCAACAGGTCAGACACGGTTTCTTAGAGGAAGTAGCGTTTAAGCTGAGACTTAAAGTCACACTGAAAACAAATGAAGATTTAGCACGTTTGTCAGACACAAGTGTTTACTGTGTGCCCGTTGTGTGCTAGCCAACTGCTTAGGTATTTGATTGACTCTGGGAAAGCAGAGAAAGATCTTTGCATGGGCATTGACTGCCTAATTGGTAGAAGGTACTAGCACTCAGAGAGAGAGAGAGAAAGAGAGAGAGAGAGAGGAGATGATGACACAGGAATTATGAGCTAGTAAGTTATGTGATATGTTCAGAGGAGTAAAGTGTTACACACACACACACATATACACACACACATACATGATACAGGGATTGTGATTTCAGTTAGAGGGGTGTCACAGACCAGACAACCTCTGAGCATGCACTTGGAGGAGTTAGCTGTGTGCATCAGCTATGAAAAGGAGCCAGCACAAAGGCCCTCAGTTGGAACATGACTGACAGATGTCTAAAGAACAAAAATGTGGCCTGTGTTTGGACAAGAAGCCAAAAACATCACTGCAGGTCAGATCTCCCAGGCCTCATAAGCCACTGGGGGCATTCTGTATTCTTTCTCGAAACACAGAGTATGTGTTGGGGGAACGCCTGTGGGGTTTTGAGGCAAGGGGTGACATGATACAGCTTGGGTATTAATAGGCTCATTCAGCTCCCATGTGTCGAGCAGCTGTCAGGATGTGAATCAAAGATGACGTGACCCAGGTTTGAGATGAGTGAGGCACTGAGAAGTGACTGCCTCTCACTGTGCACTCTCCACAGCCCACACGCTGCCTTCACTTCGCCCAGCTGTACCGTCTTTCACACAGCCTCTGTTTATCCAGTGTTATTCTAGGGACAGCTCAGGCACCATACTCCAGTGTCCATTTGATGCCCTGCCTTATCAACCACACTGGCCGTGCTCTCTCTGACAGTTGATAGGCGGGGTGATAACCACGGGATAGAAGCCAGGAAGCATGGCACTGTGGGAAATACAGCCTGCTCAATGAACCAAGAAACAAATGTTTCTAGTAAAACTATCTAAGTCGGTGTCCTTTTGATAGAAGATGACTTAGCAGAGCCCGCCCAGGTTTGATGTTGGTTGTGAAAATGTCTGAGGTTTTGTGGTCTCTGAAACCTTACCTTAGGCTGCTACTCTCTGCCTCTCTGCTAAGGAGACAGCAGAATGTTGCACACTGTTCTCAAGTGGAATAGAGTTTCCCCAACATAAGTGTTAGTCACCACACAGTTTCAAGATATGTTGAAATACAAAGGAAGGAAGGAAGGAAGAAAGGAAGGAAGGAAGGAAGGAAGGAAAGAAGGAAGGGAAAGACAAACAATTCTTGGGGCCTGGAGAGAGGGCTCAGGGCTTAGCCCTTGTATCTATTGCCGAGGACTGGTGTTCAGTTCTCACAGCCACCATAGCTCCAGTTCCAGGAAATCCCATGCCCTCTTCTGAATTCCACAGGTACCAAGCGCATATGTGTGTCTGTGAAATTTCATATGTATGTGTACACATATATGTATATATGTACGTATATATGTATACAGGTAAAAAGCTCATTCACACAAAACGAATTTCTTAAAAAAACAGAAAAAAAAAAACAATTCCTGGAGATCCAGAGAACCACGAGTATAAATCACAATATAACAAATAGACGACTTGGGGGATGCTTTTGGAAAAGCAGATGTTTATGTTACAGTGATCACACTTGCTTTTCTTGTTTGCTGTAGTACAAGAAGTTATTGGTCAAAACCTGTAGGGATACTGTTTCCCCAGTGCTTAGAATGTTAGAAGCTTTAATGTTTCTCTGAAGTATGTGTGTTGGAATCAATAAAGTTGGATTTTTCAACTTCAAGCTTTACTATGACCCCTTTGGCATGAAAATGATGCTTTTTTATCTTCTAAAAGTATATAGTCACTGATCAAGATAAAATTTATACAGTGAAGCTCTTTGCTTTGTCGCAATATGGAGTAAGTGTAATGGCTAAGGTCTCTACTCTTCCTTCAGAGACGCCAGAACATCGCTGTAAATTAAGACCCAGAATCCAGTGGTGCAGCCCAGACTCCTAAGAGCCATATGGTGAACACAGCCAGAGTCTCTGGGGGGGAGGAAAGGGGGGAGTCAGAACTGTCTAAGAGGCAGGGAAGGGGGGGTCAGAACTGTCTAAGGGGCAGGGAAGGGTGGGGAGTCAGAACTGTCTAAGGGGCAGGGAAGGGGGGG
>JADRCH010000033.1:11743504-11781335 GCA_019843965.1 Rhynchomys soricoides | reverse complement strand
GGGAAGGGTGGGGAGTCAGAACTGTCTAAGGGGCAGGGAAGGGGGGGGAGTCAGAACTATCTAAGGGGCAGGGAAGGGTGGGGAGTCAGAACTGTCTAAGGGGCAGGGAAGTGGGGGGAGTCAGAACTGTCTAAGGGGCAGGGAAGGGGGGGAGTCAGAACTGTCTTAAGGGCCTAGTCACCAGCAGATCCTGAGTCAAGGAAAGAGAGGCTGGCTGTGTTTGGAGCACACTGCTGCTGCCTTTACTGACCTTGAGGTTCAGGTGCATGTGCTAAGTGTACTGTAGGTCATTTGTTCCTCTTCCCTGTAAGTCAGACACTTCCCCTAGACTGCTCAGTTTTACTGATAGAATCAGAACAGGACCTGGGAACTTTTGTAGTCTGCATTATCTATCAAGAATACAGATAAAGAAGTGGCTACTTTGCCATCTGGATGGAGACAAGTTGAGAGGAAGAGATGAGACTGGTGAGTAAGAAACGCGGCTGCATTGGCCGAGGTTGAATGCCCATGTTCCTAACTGCCAATGAAGGGCTATGTGTAGCTCATTTTCATCTACACTGCAAAGAGGAGGGGATGACACAAAGACAATACAGATCCATACACGTCCGTCCATTCTCTACTAATACGTCAGTTGGAGAGCACTTGCCTAACATGCAACTTCTAAGGCCTTGGGTTCGATCTTAGCATTAAAAAAAAAACAACAACAAAAACCCCTACTATAGTGGCTTACACCCAGCACTCGGGAAGTTGATGGAAGAGTATTGGCATAAGTTCGAGGCCAGCCTGGGCTACATAGTGATTCTTGCCTGGCTAGGACTGCATAATGAATTTCTATCTGAAATCAAACAAATGACAGCAAATGATTCAAAAAAAAAAAAAAATCCTTTCTCTAATTCTGTGACAGTAACGAGGGCAAAGGCCTTCTTGTGGCAGCTAAAGATATACATACTGTACCTCCTCAGCCAACAGCTGGAAAGCTGTCCAAGCTCCTTAAAGCACTCACTGCCCGTGAAGGGCTTTGCTTCTAGGCTGTCCAAATTGCTCTGTAAAGGGTGCGTCCTAAATTAACCTCACCCAACTTGCTCTTTCGGTAAGCTCCTTAAGCCACCTCTTGAAATAGGATGCTCTGAGCTTTGAAAGCCCATGTGACTAACGTGTGACTAACGTAGCTGAAGCTCTGTGGGAAGAGAGGGCAGGAATGAATTGATGCGCTTTAGGGATGCAGAATTGCTCTGGGACCTTCCATGAACACATTACGGCTGACCCGTGTATCATGACAGGGCAGATTTACTCTCTGCTTTAAGAGGGCAGAGAGGCCCCATTATGCCCAAAGCCATACGAAGTAAGTGTTAGGGCTGGCTTTCTTATATAGTAGTGGGCCTAGATTGGCCATCCTCACCCAGTCTGATGGCTGCCTTTGCTTCCTGTCCAACTCCTGGACCATGTTGTGATGGACTGTTAAGCAAGGAACAGCTGTGTTGGGTTCAGAATAAAGACACAGTCTGAGACCACGCCTCAAAGGTACAATGTTGAACTCTGTTCAGTCTCCAACTAGAATATATCCAAGTGACTACATGCTATATAGGTTTGAATTTTTGGTCCCTCTTTTTCTTTTCTTTCTTTTTTTATTTTATTTTTCTCAGTGCTAGGAATAGAATCCAAGGCCAATAGACCTGCAGTGACCTGATTGCCGGGAGTGGAGGAGCGGGGGTAGGGGCTTGGGGGGGTGATACCTAGAGGGGGGATTCCCCCTTCTCAAAGGAGAAGGGGGGGAGAATTGGGGTAGGGTTCTGTATGAGGGGGTCCTTGGAAGAGAGGGGGAGATTATCTTGGGGTGTAAAGTGAATAAATAAATAATCCAAGGCCAAGAATAGAGTCCAATTCTGTCTTCTAGGCACTGAGCTACAGCCCCAGCCCAGTGAACAAGGGCTCCTCAGTTACTGACGCTAGACTAAAGCCATGCCAGTGGCTCTCTTCTTTAGTCTCCCATCTGCTGCTGCTACTGACATTGTTTTAAGGAAACCCTAGATTCATAAGCCTGCTCCAGAGGCTTTTACTTAGAGAGATAGTCCTGGTTTAACCTAAGATTTCTGGACTTTCTGATGGTCCAAAACTCGATACCCGTTCAGTAGAAACTTTACATTTTGAACTTGGCTCTTTCCCTGGGACCATGATCTTGTCCAAATGGTCTCTTGCAGTTTCTGGCAATGGCGGCCACAAGCTGCAACTCATGGCTAGACACAGTCACGAGAGGAAACAACTGACCCTCTGCATGTAGCATGTTCCTCTGCTGGCATGTTCAGTATGTTAGAGGCAGTGCCGTCTTTGCTGACCGGTGGCTTTAATTTAGGATGTATTTATCAGGATATAGCTCCATTAAGGAGTACCCATATGTACATAATAAATGTGACTGTGGAGCGATTAGGCAAAGTTTAGTTGACAGCAGGCTGCCTTTGTCTATGCCTATAGTTACATTGAGGTGTGGCTACCTCTGATCCCTGTCACCTTCCGGCCCACAGTGCCTTGCAAACCTCACTCTGGGCTTGTAGCCACAGGAGAGGAGAAGGGTGACTTAGGGAAGAAAGAAAAGTAATGGGATGCAAAATAGGACATTTCCTTGCTACTTTGTTGACTAAGGACAGGAACATTAATCCATGCAGCAAAGGTTGGCTTCATGCACACACACCATTGGAGAATCTGCCTGGCTGAACACTAAGGTGGCTTGGAGGGGCAGGATAGTGCACCTGGAAACCCACCAGCCTCAAAGCCAGATCCCCCAGACGTGGATCCCAGCGTTCGTTTTCACAGTACTGTGGCTTGAGGCTAGTGACTTGACACCTTAGACCCTCAGATTTCTTTTTCACCGGAGAGGAGAGGCAAGCATAAAATAACACACACCCTGAGGACTGCCAAAAGATTCAGCAAAAGGAGGAGGCATGTGAGCCACCTGGAGAGTTCAGCAGTTTCCTACTGAGCTAGACATAGCTTACCTCTCGACCCAAAAGTGCTCCCTGCTGTTTACTCAGATGCTGAAAGCATGTGGCCACACAAACGCTAGTGCGAGAATGTTTGCAGTAGCTTTATTCACTGTTGCCCAAACTTGAAAGCAGGTAAGACCCTTCAGTAACCGAATGGAATAAACCACTGTCTGTCTATTTGGTAGACTGTTATTCGGCCACAAAAGAAACTGGCAAGCAATGAAAGGACACGGAGGATATTGACCGAATATTGATTAGTACAAGAAGCCAGCCTAAAAGGGCTACCCTTCGTGACCCCCAACTTCTCGACTCTTGCTGTAACAATACCAGAAAACAGGGTGAAAGGTCAGGGGAGTGGGTTCCTTGGATCCCAATTTCAGAAGATTCGATCCATGGTGGTTGTCCCCACTGCTTTGAGTCTGAGGCGAGGCTGAAGCATTGTGGCAGTGTGAGCACGGGGCAGAGGTTGCTTACTTCATGGCATCCAGGAAGAGGCATAACACAAGACACATGCCTCATATACATGCTCCTTATTTCCTCCCATCAGTGCACTGAGCCATGAAGTCGGAGCTCAGAGAACACAGTTACTTCCCCTGAACTCCCTATTTCTGATCTCTGCTATGTGAAAAGTGAGAAGCTCAATGCACAAATCTCCTGGAGGGACACCTCATGCTCAGAACCGTGGCATTCTGGGGAAAAGCAAAACAATAGCAATAGTAAAAAGGCTAATGGTTGCCCAGTGTTCAGGAAGGGCGGGGATGGAGGGCGCCTAGGTGAAACCCTGGATTCGTAGAGCAGGGAAGCCCTTCTGTGTAATGCACATGGACACATAGCACTGCGTCCGAACCTACATTGCGAAGCACAGAGATCTGTGGGTCTTAATAAATAAGTCAGTTCTCTGAAAGATTAAATAGGCTAAGCATAGACAGGTCAGACCTAACTCCCTAGCACACAGTGGGGGGTGGGAGAGGAAATGATCGGAGTTTCTATTTGTGTTACAAAAAATGGCACCACTGCCAAATGAGAGCTAGCTACCCTTTACAGCCACAGATGGGCTCAAAGGGGTGTAGTATTTTCTCCCTGGCTCCCTGTCTTAGACCAAGTTAAGGATAATCTGTGGCCAAAACCAAGGGTAGCACACTAGCTTGTGCAGGAATTTTGGATTTTTGGCACCGTGATTTGTAGCTAGTGTGAAGTCTGGGTCTGGACTTGGTTAGTCACTGTGCACTTGCAATAGATTGCATCTTGTGCTGGTTTTTCCCAGATCCAGTATTGTTATGTAAAGCGCCCACTTTAATCAAGAAACCTCCAGTACAGTATCCTTGTTCATCCCACTTAGAGTTTCTCCCTTTTTGTTTCAGAGGGCCTTTGTGAATGGTGCCTGGCTTTGTTTTGTTTTATTGTTTGTTATTGTCGGTTTTTGTTTGTTTGTTTGTTGTTGTTGTTGTTGTTTGCTTTGGCATGGTTTAAATTAATGCAGGAAGAAAGGCCGGTACTATGAATTTGAATGAAATGCTAAATTATGAGAGAGCTCTAAAGCCTTAAAATGGTACATAGAAAACTTCGCCAGCCCCTAATGGACAGAAAGGATTATATAGTTACATGAAAAGCGACCTCTTTTATAGCTGGCACCCTTCCATGCCAGAGTCTCCTTCTTCCCGAGATGCTAAGAAACCTTCCAAAGTGACCCATCCAACAAAACCTCGAATCCAGTGCAGCAATGTGCAAGTTGTCAAACGCCTACAATAAATAGACTTCGAATTTACAGCGCACTTAATATACACGTAAAGTAATATAAATGTTACATTCTCTGCCTCCTCGCTTGGCAGCTTCTCTTAGCTCATTTCAGAAACATGGGGTTATAAGCTATAGGAAAAAGTTGGGACAGAAGCTTCCTCTTCTATGATTTACACACTGTGTGTGGATGGTACATGTGCGTAGGTCAGGGACACCCTGTAGGACTAGGCTCTCTCCTAACACCATGGGGGTCCTACATATCGAATTCAGATCGCCTGACTGGGTGGCAGGCACCTTTACCTGCTAAGACTCTCCTTTACACATTAGTGCCTGTACATTCACACTCATCCACATTGTGCACGCTTCTGGAAACTCTAATGCCTGCTTCACTTTCTTTTTCTTTTTGTCTGACCTCTGTCACTATTCTGAGTTTTCTAGTTCACCTGTGATAGATGGAGATCTCAAAGCCAAGAAACCCTCAGTGGTCCTAGTGAGAGCCGGCTGAGAGACTCACATCACGAGATGGCCTTGACCTGCGATCCTCAGATGTTAAAGAATCATTGGCCTGAGGAGGGTCTGCAGCTGAGCAGTGGAGGGGAACAAGGTGAGCTTAGAGTGGCCTAGGCAAAGTAGAGAAGGTGTTAGACTCTGGGAACAGATTGGCGGCGAGGCCAGCCAGAACCTTACTTTTCTCCAGTCGCTGTTATCCAGAAGAGGAGCTGACTGGAGCCAGAGGATATTGCTCTCTGACAAAACCCAAATTGCGGGGTGAGGCTGTGAAGGGCAAGCGAGAGCAACAGGATTGGTTGTCATAGCCTGGTGGCCTGAAGAGGTTTCTCCACTGCCTGCTGAGTCCAGTTAAGGCAGTGCCAGCTATGAAGTACAAGCCAGGCTTTAGTCCTGGCTGTAGACATATTGTCTTCCTAAAACTACTGTCATTTAAACAGGATCCAATTTCTTGGCCTGAGCAAATTGTTCCCGCTGAGGATGCAGACCCTGCTAAGGGGCAAGGCCTCCGTGGAGCTGATCCAACCTCCCATTCTGAAGCTAACAATATTGGGGGAAGAGTGACAACTAGACTCTGTGTTGTCCCCGAACCATAGAGGGGTCCAATGGATCCATTGTGACTGTAATGTAACTTGTTTGGGAGAACCTGAGCACTTACCTGTATCCTCATCAGAAATCCTGGGATCCTGTGGAGGCAGCAAAGGCTGAGGCTCTGAGGGTAAACTCTGCTAACACTGTTGGAACAGGTTCGACTTCAGCATCTGAGTGACTGTAGACACTCTCACAGGAATCAGACCTGTACCTAGCACCTAGCAAAGAGCTGGTGCCAGGAGGCTCCACAACTCCCACCTGCTTGCCACCAACTCCTGGTGCCTCTGAGCCTTAAGTATCGGCTCCAGAGCTTTATCCTAAAAGATAATTCTTTTGAATATTTTTTTTCTGATCTACCCCCCCCCCCGACATCCCATGCACATGTTGATAACAGAAGAGAGCTTATGCATCTTTAGCCAGTCTCTCTCTTTCTCCTCCACTCCCTCCCCACAAGGTGTGTGTGTATGGTATGTGTGTGTGTGTGTGTGTGTGTGTGTGTGCATGTATGTGGTATGTGTGTGTGTATGTATGTGGTGTATGTGTGTGTGCGTGTATGTGGTGTGTGTGTGTGTGCATGTATGTGGTATGTGTGTGTGCGTGTATGTGGTGTGTGTGTGTGTGTGCGTGTATGTGGTATATGTGTGTGCATGTATGTGGTATGTGTGTGTGTATGTATGTGGTGTATGTGTGTGTGCGTGTATGTGGTATGTGTGTGTACATGTATGTGGTATGTGTGTGTGCGTGTATGTGGTGTGTGTGTGTGTGTGTGCGTGTATGTGGTATGTGTGTGTGCGTGTATGTGGTATGTTTGTGTGTGTGTGTGCGCGCGTGTGCCTGCGCATGCACATCTGTGTACGTGTGCATGACTGTGTGGTGTAGAAGCCAGAGGAAAACTTCAAATACCTTCACTTTTGACTTTTTTTTTTTTTTTCTCTCACTGGCCTGGAACTCACCAATTAGGCATGGCTAGCTAGCCATGGAGCCCCAGGGATTCACCTGTCTCTGTCTCCCTAGTGGTGGAACTACAAGCTTGCCCCATCACAGGGCAGTTTTTAAAAAGGGGTTTGAAGATTGAACTCACACTCCAATCCTTACAAAGCAGGCACTTTACCACCCACACTCTCTCCAGCCCAGAATTGCTAGATTTTCCTCACATGTTCCCGGTGATGGATTTCCAGTCAGGTCAGTTTTATAACTTGAAATGCTAGGGCCAACTGGTTATCGTTGGAAATTCGAGTTTTAGACATGAGGACATGACAAAGGGGACCCAAGAACAAAATGTTAGACTCCCTTCAGTCCATCAGGCAATTCTGCCTCCCGATCCTACAAGAAAGGACATGTTTGTGGATGGGAAGTGAGGGGTGTGAAGAAAGATCTGCTGAGACGGGGTCTATGCAGGGGATGGGAGGAGGACCAGAAGCCACCCTCTGACAGCAGTGTTCCCAGCATCTGGCAGGGAGCAGCCTCCCAGCCCCTGGGGAACTGAACAGAAGACAAGAGCAGATACAGAGGGGAGCAGCGCTACATGTACCCCCAAATGCAGTGGGACCCAAAAACCGATATGAGAGGCCGCCTGACTTCTGAGCAGCCTGACTGCCATACAAGGTCATAGGGCACACCAAGTAAGGTGGCTCCCAGTTTTGATGATGTGATCAAGAGATGGCACTGGCAAAGATCTGCAACAAGAAGGAACAATTAGCCAATTCATTATGTTGACATTTCTGGCCACAAGGCCAGTATTTTACAAAATAAGGCCCTTTCCCTTAATTGGGGTTGTGACAGATAAAAGTGTATTCCCATCTGACTCACGATGTCCACGTGGCCACGCCTACTATCCCCACTTGGCCTGCCCCGTCTGTGTAAGAGGGCTTGTTCTATGCACCACTCTTGGCATCACTGTAAAGGATTCAGATGGAGTAAACACAGGGTCTGTTTCCTGTTCTTCATCCAGAATAGAAAACTCATTCATTTATAGACCGAGAGCCTGCAGGCAATCCTTGGTGGAGCATAAAGGGATGGGGGAGGGGTCATCTAAAAACCAGTTCAAACAAGAAGTCTAAATACTAGTTCAAATGAGGAACAGGGATATTCAGTATGAAAGCAGGAGAGTTAAATGGAGCCACAGACATCACCTGAGATTCTCCGAGAGGCAGCAGGATGCAGTGTGTGATGTTTCAAAGCATGTCTAAGGGGCCAGGTTGTCTGGGTTCAACTTCTGGCCTGTTCACTTCAGGCAGTCTGACCTTGGTGAGTTCCTTCCCTCTGTGCTTTAGTTTCCTGCTTAGCAGAGTGAAGGTCACATGGTATCTGTCTTTAGAGCTTCTATGAGAATTGAGCAGTGATGGTTAGCTGTAACTACCAGTTTAGGACCCTAAAATCACCTGGGAAGAGAGTCGCAATGAGGAACTGTCTTGATCAGGTTGGCCTGTGGGAATGTCTTGGTTGTGTTTATTAATGGAGGAAGACCCAGCCTGACAGAAGCACACTTGCCTGGCTTAGACCCTAGACTGTGTAAGAGCAGAGAAAGCTAGCGGAGCACCAGACACACATGGTGTTATCTCTCTCTGAACTTGGCTGTTGATGTGATACCGTGAGTCACTTCAAACTTCAACCAATGTGACTTTCCCGCAGTGATGGATTATCACCTGGATGGAGAGCAGAAGCAAACCCTCCCTCTCTCGGTTCTTTTAGCTGAGATATCCTACCACACAGCAGAATTGAAAGTCAGACAAGCGAGTGAATACATGACAAAATAATGTCTGGCAAGGAAAGCCACGCATTTATTACTGCGTATAGGAAGGCAGACGTGGGCTATACCAGGCAACCAAAGAGCCACTGCTGACCTCACAAAGACCTCAACACACAGTGTAACATCTCTTGTAATTGGTTTCCCCAAAAAGTACCTTGAAAAGCAATGAGCCAAGAGAATGGCGGAATTAGATGAGTTATTTTGTAGCCCAGGCCCATGTGGCCTCTGCCCTTCTAGCCGTGTGGTTCAGATTTTGACTTCTGCATCCCCCAGGCAGCTCCCACCTAACACATTCAAACATGCCTCTCGGTCTCACTCCTACCTGCCCCTCCTGCATGCAGCCTTCTCTGGGTTATTATCTTATGTGTATGGTGGGTGTGGGTGTGTGCCACCCTGTGCATGTGAAAGTCAGGGGAGAGCTTCTAGGATGGGTTATGTCCCTCCACCATGGGAGGGATTGAACTCAGACCCTCCAACTTGCCCAGGTAGCATTTGTACTTGCTGAGCCGTCCCTGTGGCCCAGCCTTCTCCATTTCAATTCCAGCAGCAGCCATAAGCGTCACCCTGTTACTCAAACTAGAAGCTGGGCAGCCCGCAACTCCTCTTGTCTTGGCCCATATTTAACCTGTCAGCCAACGTCCATTTGTTCTTGTACCTTTACATCCAGTCTACTTTTCTGTATAGCTCCTGCCCCCATCTTGGCTCAACAGTCAATTTTCCCCTGAAGTGACTTTCTAACTATCCCTCTGGCTCTACCCTTGCCTGACTCAAGGCCAGAAAGCCTTCAAGGAACCATGGGGTAAGAAAACTACATTCATCCTCTTCAAGGTCTTCAGCCCTGGGTCAGAGTGCACCTCTTCATTGTCCCTGTGTAGGCATCCTTGGGCTTTGCTTGCTCAGTTGCATGTATTGGCAACCCCTTTCCAGCTCACTCTTCTAGTTACAGTCAGAATTGTTTTGCTGGCTAGAAACTGGGCCATGCTTCTTGTTCCAGCCTGACCCTCATCCCCGGTCTTTCAAGGTTTTCTATGCCCTTGAGCTCCAAAGCAGATCTCAGCCTCGTCCTGTCTGCAGTCCTGCACTGTGTCTTTTCTGGCTCCATTATCAAATAGACATTAATCAGAGCAGCCGTTTTGCTGTGAAAACATGCTCTGGAGCAAATCACAGAATGTAAGCTCTTAAAGAAAGCTCATGGCCTAGTGCCGAGGCTACAGATTGAACCCTTAGGCTGCAGGCCAGCCTGCACACAACATTTTGCTTGGCTTACATAGCATCCTTAAATATATGTGAGGTTTTATTTAAAATTCGTTGACACTATGTAAAACTAAGAGATTTTAACCCAACGATGGGGGTGCACTCACATTATCTTGGCACTTGGCAGGTACAGGTAGGAAGATGTGTTCGTGACCAGCTTTGGTACATAGGAATGTCAAGACTAGTCTGGGTTATATGAAGCCCTATCTCAAACAAAACAAAACACCCAAAGAAACAAACAAACCAAACCAAAACCCCAAAACATAATCAAACCAAACAAAACCCAGAGAGATTTTTGTCCTGAAGTACAAATCTGTGGCTTTGTTCTCAAAGATGCAATGTGGAGACTTTGGAAGCCTCTTGGAGAACTACTGTTAACTCCTTCCAAGCAGCAACCGACCCTAAGTGAGACATGTCCTTACGGGTCTCTTCAGCCCCTGCAGATCCACGTTCACACTTACTTAGACTCTTTACAACACCTCTGTAGATGTTTGCATTGCAGTTTTGGGAGTTGGCTCAATCCTTTCATTTTACAGATGTGAGAGGCAATCCCAGAAGGTGTCACACCCGTCCCTAGGTCATGGACTGGATTACATGTCTCCTAACTCCTGAGTCTCTTATCTCTGTATTGAACACACTATGAAAACTTGATTTGATAGTCTCCCTACTGTGCCTGCCAGCTAACATGCCCTTCAATTGTTCTTGTTTGTATTTGTGGCCACATGGAAGCTAGATTGTATGCTCTGGAAGGCCAAGATGACATTCTAAGAATGCCCCACCCTTACTCTGTAGGAGACTATAGCTCAAGTAAGCAAGGTGACAAAATGGGAGGGTTGAATGGGACAGGCAAGGTAAATCTGGACTCCAGACTCCTCTTGTGGTACTGTAGGAAGGTGGGGGAGAGCTTGGCTGTTCTTGTCCTATTAACATGTACTTGAATATATAGACAGCTAGGAGTCAGTGGAAGAAGGGTGAAATTTTGGTGTCTGTACCAATAACCCCCCCCCCCCAATACAATCACTGTGGACCATGCCATTGCTAAGAAAAAGGAAAACTTGAAATTTTCCTTAATGAACAAAGGCCTTGGCCAATCAAAAGGAGCCGGAATGACCTGTGCCTCAGAGCCTAGAATCTTATGAAAAGCTTCCTCCCAGGTCCTTTAGTGAAGGAGACTCCATTCACCCTTGGGGAAGCTAACCTCAACGACTGTGGGAACCTCTTAGCTACTGAGTTTTCTTTGTGTCCCATGGAATCGTCGCTGTGCCTCTAAAGGACAGATGCATTAATTGCTTTCCTGGCACTGTGATCAAACACACTGATCGAAAGCAATTTTAATTTGGGTTTGCAGTTTCAGAGGGTTAGAGTCCATCACAACAGGGTATGCAACAGAAACAGGAATCCAGTCGATCACATGCTTACACACACACAGGAAGCAGAGAGTGAGCGAAGTGGGATACACCCTCAGGGCCCTCCCCCAGTGACTCACTTCCTCCAGCAAGGCTCCACTCCGAAATGTTCCATAGCCTCCCCCAAACAGTGTCACCAGCTGGGGACCAACTGTTAATCCATGTGCCTATATGAGATACCTCATTAAAGCCACCACACAAGGTTACCCCGTGTCATGACTGACTCTAGACTTTATCTGCCCTGGCAGCCATAAGCCTCTGTATAAGCTGCAGAGAGGCAGGACATTTGTTAGGAGGAAAGGCATGATGGGACAGGTTTTCAAAGAGAAACAATGGGTGGGTACATGACCTGCCTTCCAGGGTCTGTTTCTATTGGGCCGTCTCTTTTTGGACCTTGGCCACTGGAAACCTGAAATGCCTAGCGACGCTAAATGGTACCTGGTGTTTAAGTGCATCCAAGAACTTCTGAGACATAGTCTCTCTAGCGATTAAGTAAATGTGACTAGAATATTGTATCAATGAGAGAATTATGGGATCAAGGAGCCAGATAGCTGAGTCAGCAAAGCACTTACCATTGCAACCATGAGGACCTGAGCTTCACTTGTAGAACCCGGATTAAAAGGCTGGTTGTGGTGGTGTGTGCACATAGCTGGTCCTTGCACGGGGCAGGTGCAGGCAGGCAGATCCCTAGGGCTACCTAGCCTAACCTAATTGGTGAGTTCCAGGTTAGTGAGAGACCATGTCTCAAAAACAAGGTGGATAGAACCTGAGGAACAATACATGAAGTTGTCTTGTGGCCTACATACACACATGCATGCACACACACACACAAACACATGCACACACACGCACTTATGTGCACACACATCCACTTCCACGCACTCACGCATGCATGGGTACACACACACATACACAACATACACACTTATACACATACACACTTGCATGCAGACACATATGCACACACAAGCATATGGGACAGGGAAGGAGAGGGGAGTGAGAAGGAGGAGAGAGATATGTTGTCCAGGATCAGGCATAGATGTAGAATCAAATTCTTTTTCAAACTTGTGAGTCATTGCTCAGAAATGGCAGTCCGATTTATGAGGCAGGGGTGTCATCTCCTGCTAACAGTGACCTAATGAGGCTGTTGATTTATGCTACGAAAGGGACTTGTATGAATAGGCTCACATTATTGCTGTGCATTTCTGGAATTCCAGGGACCTTTATCTGTTTTCCACTTTAAAAACTAAGCATTCAACCGGCAACTCACGCCATTCTCTTCCATTCCTTACCCACAGTCAATAATAACTTTTTAATTGCTTCTGCTAGTGCATTTAATTGGTCGGATCAGTGAAGATACAAAGCACTTTGTTTTTCTTCTTAGTTCTAAAGAATTCTCTGCCACTGAATTATTTCAGCTAGAGTGTTGGCTCCTACTAACCCCTCTTCAGTTGAGGCTTTGTTTATTCAGAGTGTGAAGCCATTGCTGCTCTGGGCTCTGCCTGTCCTTTTAGGAGTAAGGTCCCTTTCCTTATGCAGAAGTGGCCATAATGACTGAGCCAAGAATGGAGGAAGACTCTAAGGAGCTCATGGAGGAGGGGTGGGCAGTCGGCAGTAGTTGGAGGACAGAGAAGAAGAGCTTTCAGAATAGACTCACTCTTAAGAGCTCACATTGGAAAAAGGCAGCAGCAGGCTCTGGGCTGCGGTCAAGCAGCGGAGTGTCCACAGTCAAAGCAGCTTGAGAACAACTGTAGTCACAGCAAAACTGTGGAGGACACTGTGACCCAAGCTGACACAGTAACGGAATAGGTGACATTTCCCCACCAAGTGGAAAGTTGCTTTTCACCTTGTTCCAAAACACTGACTCAACTGTGTGCGTGCTTGGTTTGTGTTTGTGATACTCCGCATCGATGTATCCTGGAAACCCTCCCTGGAGACCATGTCAGCATTCACTCACCTCCCTCCTACACACCCCCACACAGTTCACCCCCATTTCACCTCCAGACTGCAGTTAGGACACACCCCTTTCTCATGTTCAGTGTCATAGCACACCCTCAAATGCTTCCAGCAATTGACTGTGCAAAACATAAAACCAAAAGCAGATGGGACATATGTAGATGAGCTGCAGTCCTCCACCCCTGAAGTTTCCTCAGTTGGACAGCCCTTTAATTTCCTAACTGTACAAGCTGCTTCTGTGCTCTCTGGGACATCTACACAGAAAGAAATACTGCCAGGAAACAGACTAAAAGAATATGACGGGATTTTCCATTTTGTTTCTCCCTCCTCCTCTTTCTCTTCTTCCTCCTTCTCCTCCTCCTCTTCCTCCCCTTCATTCTCCTCCTCCTCCTTCTCTTCATCCTCCTCCTCTTCATTTTTACCTGCTTCAAGTATTTCTTTGTATTTTTCAGAGTGTCTGTTACTGATCTCTGTGGAACTGACCATGCTTCCCAGCTCACAGTGGGGTTACATCTTGGTAAAGCCAATCTAACCTGAAAATATCCTAGATCAAAAATGCATGTCAACATACCTATCCTATTGAGCACATGTCAACATACCTATCCTATTGAGCACCATAGCTCAGAAGCACAATAAGAGGATTGGGTATCCCTGGGGTTGGGTAGCATGGCTGGTAGCTAGCTGGCCAGGAGAAAAACATACCACAGATACCAAGAAAAGTCCAAATCCTAAATCTGAACTATACTTTCTGCTGAATAGATCTCATTCCACTACATTATAAAGTGAAAAACTCAGAAGCCAGGGGCCACACCAAAGGATGATGATTTGGATGATGTAATAGCTGAATCCAAGATCTGGCCCCTGGTGAACGTCTTCCTAAAAGCTGACCCTTTAGAAATAGAGTATTCATTTTCCAAACTGAGGAAATTGGCTATGTCGACATCTTCTGCAGATGGGGAATGCCATTGACCTGTAGGGGGTAAAAGATGCCATGGAACAAAGTGAAGCATGCTGGGAAGAAGTTATCAAGCATTATAGTGCCTCTTTGGACCCACTCCTCTCTTGGTCAGTGAGTCACTGGTCACATTGTCTCTCCAAACAGATATTACCAGACATGTCTTCACAAGGGGCTTATCCTAAATCAATCCTGAAAAGTAAGTTTCTGTCATTATCTGTCAAAGTGTAGCTAACCCCGCATAGTCTCACAGGAGCTGCTTCTTGCTAGGATTCTATAGCTGTAGCATGAATTATTGAAGTATGTAAGAATCCCAGCACTTGGGAGGCAGAGGCAGGCGGATTTCTGAGTTCGAGGCCAGCCTGGTCTACAGAGTGAGTTCCAGGACAGCCAGGGCTACATAGAGAAACCTTGTCTAGAAAAAACAAACAAACAAAAAAAACAAAAACAAAAAAACATCATCTTCTCCCTCCAGGCCACATAGCATTCTTCCCTAGAGGATTCAGGTTGGCCATTCAGTAGGAGTGTCTGAGAATCTAAACAATTTGAGAATTGCAGTCAGACTAATCTGAAATGGTCATTCTCTCATTCTTTCTCTCTCTCTCCCTCCCTCCCTCTCGGGATTTGTTGACTACGTTCGACACATCAGCATCTTAGCAGACTGTCTGGAAGAACCTAGACCTTCAGCCAGCCAGAGCTGGATTTAAATCAGTCTCAGACACTTACTAGAGAGTTTGGGGCATGTCCCTTAATACTACCAGCTCCTTTTCTGAGAAAGTTGATGCTACCCATCTCGTGGCAGTGACTCTGAAAGCACAAGTATTTTTTTGTGCTTTCAGACACATTGTGCTCCCCCAATCCTTGTTTTTAAACAATACCAACAGAGAGCACACTTGTGTCGGAGCTCCCGGGAACCAGAAGGGACTGTACTAGGAAATGTTCCTAAGCCTGGAGCTCAGCAGTTGCTTTATTAGTCATGCAGGCATAAAGGAAATTACTTCATCTTGCTTCCCTTCCCTTATCTACCCAGTAGCTAGCAGGGAAATGTGGGACTGGCTAGCCTAGGATAAGAGGAGACGATGCTGGGCCCTAAGGACCTGTTTCACACAGCTCTTTCTCAATCCCGTCCTGGGAGCAGAAAAGGCCACAGTACCAGACAGACCCTTCAATGCTATGATGTCAGGGACCCCAACCACAGAGGAGGAGGATGCATATCAGAACCAAGTTCTCTCGGTTTTCTCCTGCCACCTCCTTCAGGGTCTTGGTTTTTTGTTTGTTTGTTTCAATTAATAAAAGCCTGGGCTGTTGGAAGTGAGCAAGCAGCCCTGAAACCTGACAAGAAGTTACAAAACTCTCATTTTATGTCCTGCCTGCTAGATGCCCAGGCTAAAGGCAAAACCTTCATCAGCAGGACCTAAAGAACTTAGCTGCATGTGGGACACCTGCCTCCCATGAGGCATTTCAGCAACACTCTTTGTACCAAGGCCCATTTGTGGCTCACATCCTTGATTTGGAGTCTTCCTTACGCCAAGGATGAGGCAGCAGTCAATTTTGTGGAAAGATCTCTTTAATAAGAAATGAATAAAACTATCAATGCTAAATAAACTAGACCACTGTGAAACTTGGGCTAAATCCCACAGGGAAGCATATGTGGGATTAACTGCGTTATGTAACAAGACCGCCTTTAGTGGCAGCAATGGTTCTTTTTTGTTGTTCTAAGGGGAAAGGGACCAAGGCTGAAGCTGAAGCACATGATATTAGTTGAAAGTGCTGCAGCCCCTGGAAATGCTCCTCTGAGAGATGTCCAGAATCAGTTTCATTGTGATTCATGGTTGTTCTAAAAGTTGAACACCTCTTACATTTTCAAAGCCGCGCTCTGCTTCGAGAAGCCTCTGCATATGCTCTTGCTGCTTTGAATCCATACATTGTTCATCCATTGAAGGGGGACATTTTAGAGCTGTGCAAAAAAGAAGGTTCTGTAGTACTTGATTCTGAGTGATCCCCTTAGGTGAAAGGGTTGAGGCCACACAGCAGGGCCCGCAGCCTTTTCTGAGCTACTTGAGAGAGCCCAGCAGACATGTCACTGGACAGAATAGTTCCAAGATGGCAGCCCCTTCTTCTATCAGCCACGGTGCTGGCTCAGAGGCCTGGGGTGGCTGCCAGGTATGCCTGGCAGGCAAAGCCAAGGTTAAGCAAGGGCAAATTCCCATCCCTTCAAATCAGAAATGGAACAGCATTGGAAGTTTTGCTAGCACAGTCTACAAAATCAGCTGGATGGGAATTACACTCAGTGATGAAGATTGTGATGGAGCCAGGGTGGAGCATCATGGGAGAGTCTAGGAAAGAGGATCCAACACAGCGTGAGGTTGGGGACAAGGAAGAAGTGATGGCAGTGTCTGAGTGCTTTCAAGGAAACAAAGCCAGCTTCTTTGAAGAGGAATCGGCATGAAATATACCATGTAAAGTTTGATAAGCTACACCGGATACGGTGGCACATACCTATAATTCACCACAGGGAGAGCCAGAGTTCAGAGTCAACCTTAGTGCCAAAGCAGAGCTGAGGTCAACCGAGACTGTATGAGGCCCTGCCTCAAAACACAACGGTGGATAGGCATGCTTTGACACATGCATACACCATCGCCACAGTCAGGATAACGAGATGGCTATCATCTCGAAACTTTTCTCATGCCCCTTTGTAATTCCTTCCCATTTCCCCAGGCCTGGGAAAACATGGATCTACTCTCTGATGTTATTCATGAGTTTCACTTCCTGTGTTCACCTAAATGCAGTTCTGTACTCCCCCCTCTCCCTCCTCCTTTCTGGCTTCTTTCACTCAGCGTAATTATTTTGAGACTCATTCAGGTTGAAGCATGTGTAGTGTTTCATTCATTTTACTAGACAGCAATATTCCACTGTACAGATATCCCATAAGCTGTTTACCCTTTTGCACGTTGAGAGAATCATAAATTATGTTGCAGCTGTTATGGATGAAGCTGCTGAGAAGCACCCACGTGCATGTAACTGCGTGAGCAGAGGTGAGTTTTCTCTGTGGTAAATGCTTAGGAGTGCAGTTGGAGGAACAAAGACTTGGTGTATATTTAACTTGTTAAGAAACCATCAGGCTGTCTTTAGAGTAACTTTCCCATTTGATGACCGCCCAGCAGTGGGCGAGAGTTCAGTTGCTCCACGACCCCGCCAACACGATATACCATTCTCCTTAATTTCAACTTTTTCCCATTGTACTGTGAACACAACATGCAACCTACACAATATGTCATCATTAACTAGGCCCAGTGCAGTGTGACAGGTGTGAAGGATCTATTCATCTTATATAGCTGAGATTGTACCTGACAAAGGCACTCCATTTCCCATGCTCTGCTCCAGGCAAGCATGACTCTAGCTCTATGGATGAGACGGTATCGGATCCTCATGCAAGCAGTGATTTTCTTTCAGTGCCTGGCAGCCATATTCATCTGAGTTGAGTGGTACTCAACTGTAGTTTTAAACTGCATTTCCCTAATGACTGATGCGCAGTTCCTTTTTGTGTATCTATTTGCCACCCCTGTATCTTCTTCACTGGAACTATCTGGTCTAAATTTCTGTCCATCTTTTAAATGGGCTTATTTCACACCATATACTTAGGGCACATGACTCAGATGACTCAAGCTGGATCTTCCCTGAAAAAGTCTATCTTTCATGTTTTTAGAAAATACTGTGCACAAGGAAGGGAAACAATGGAACAGTTTCAACACCATTGAACCACTACAATGGCCAACGTGGCGAGTTATGCGTAAAGAGGCAATAATGGCACTCACACGTCAGTAGAAACCAACAACTGTCTAATTGGACATCAGGCCCACTCAGCAGGAGAGAAATCACACCTAGTATTGGAAACATACCCAGATTCTCAGAGATAATAAAGTCACGGACCTTAGAAAGGAATCTACTACTGCCACCTTGCTAGGCCAGAATTCTTCCATACTGTATTCTTATCCTTTTACCAGAGACACTTCTCTGTATAGCAAATGGAGACTGACTGTCACAGAGAACTACAACTGGACACAACATAGGTCATGGGGAGCTCAGCCCCAGCAGATACATCTATATCACAGTTCCTGCATCTGCCTCAGGGAATGTCAAGGAAGGGGAGATGGAAAGATTGTAAGAGCCAGAATGCCAGGAAATCCGCCGTGAAGCAGTCTCTTCTAGAAATAGCTGTATAAACAAGACTGGACCAATGGCAGTATCATTAGACATGAAATTTGGAAGAGGGAGATTTTCACAGGATCCTACCCCTAGACAAAGAACTGCAGCAACTAAGGACTGCTGGGGGAGAGGGAGTTAGCGTCTCTGAGGGATGAGCTCTCTTACTGTTATCCAGTGCCCAGTGGTCAGCCCTGAAACCATATACAAGCAAACATAGTTTAGTGTAGTGTAGTGTGATACATATCAACAACAAAAGCAGTCTTGGCAGATTTGATATCATCTATCTATCTATCTATCTATTATATATTTGTGTAAGCATGCACACACACATGTAACGAATATAATTAAAGAAAAAGAAGCTATCAACCTTAGAGCGAGGAGATATGAAAGGAGTCCAAGGGAAGGTAACCATGAGAACTACAGGGAGGAAAGAGAGGGGAACTGATGAGGTTCTATTTCAATTTGAAAAATTAAAAAATAGCTGGGCAGTGGTGGCAAATGTTTTTAATCCCAGCCCTCGGGCAAGTAGATCTCTGAGTTGGAAGCCAGCCTGGTCTACAGAGTGATTTCTAGGATAGGCAGAGCTGCACAGAGAAAACCTTGTCTCAATCAATCAATCAATAATAAAAATGGGGTTGTTTTTCTATTAAGCTCTGAGACTTGTTAGTACATGGTACATGCAAGTCCTTTGTAAGATGTATATAGAGAAAGAGATGATTTGCAAATATTTGTTTCCAGTCTGTGACTTGCCTTCTCTGGTGCCTGGGATAGGCCTAGGCCCTGTGAGCTGGTGAGCATTCTATAGGTGAGCTGCAGCTGGAGTTTATGCTGTGTCTTATTTTTCAAAGCACAGAACTCTACCTTAGACTAACATTTAGTTTACCAGATTCTTTCATTGACAGTGCTTTGATATTGTTTCTGTGTAGTCTGCTTGTCTTAGTTTCTGTTCTGTCGCTGTGATAGAACACCACGACCAAGGCAACTTCAAAAGGAAAGCATTCACTTGGGGGCTTGTGGTTTCAGAGGGTGAATCCATGACAGTCGTGGTGAGGAGTATTGCATCAGGCAGGTGATGGATCAGCCCACAAGTATGAGTGGGTGGGGGAGGAAGGAGAGGGAACCAGAGAGTGCAGGAATGCCCTAACTAGGAATGGAGGAGTGGTCAGAGCTTTTGGGCTCTCAAAGCTGATTCCCAGCGACACACCTTTCTCCAACAAGGCCACACCTCCTAATCCTTCCCAAACATTTCCACCGACTGGGACCAAATATTCAGATATATGAGCCTGGGGGGGGGGGGTTATTCTCATCCAAACCACCACATCATACTTGATGTAATGTCAGCACTCCCTTGGGTGAGAACAGACCTTTTATAATGTATCATAGAGCTGGGGATTGAACAGAGAGCCTGTGCATGCTACATGGGCACTGTACAGCTGAGCTCAGAGCAGCTGTGAGTTGTTCTCTCCCTATGGCTACTCCAGCAGCCAAACATTATATTGATGCCTCATGAGAGGCCCCCATTGCTTCCTGCACGCTATGCAAACATACATGCAAGTATGCACATATGTATGCACGCGCACAGGTCAAATTCCAGCTGGCCTGGGAGCCCCTGGGTGATGATGCAGCCCAGAAGCTGAGCTTTTACGTGTATGCTCCCCATTGGGAGGCTGAGGGTGGGGGTGGGAGGCGACTAGCATGCAGACGATGTCAGGGAGCTGACAGGCAAAGCCACTAATATGGGACTTTATGGAACTTCCTACCAAGCTCTAAGTGTAGTTGAACTACATAGGCCAAACTGAACACATGTAGCCGAATTTCGTCCATTGTCTCCTGAAGCGCAGCCTCTGGTGGATGAGTTCTTTTCTACTCATGCAGGGTCAGCTCTCTAAAGGATTTATTTCAACACTTGCTTATTGAGCACTAAACATATGCCAGGAAGCATTTGGGGAGGAGGCCCTTCCTCTCCCCGGCCTTAGGGCTCCTGCTCCAATGGGGTTTTAGGTTTAGCATAGAAAAGCATCTACATAGCACCTCCCTTTCTCTCCCAAATCTGTCCCCTGGAGAAGGGCCTGGCTAATTATGCTTTGAAGAGCCCCAGAGGGCTTCTCTGAGGAGACGGTATCAGCTAATGACTGATGAGAATAGGAGCCTACCCCGGAATATACGCTAGGCAGGGCTAGGCAAACCTCTGCCTGCAGACAGTTACTAGGAAACAAAACCAATTTCGTGGTCACCTAGCCATGATTAAAATGAAGCAGGGTGACATATTGGGAAGGTAGTTCCTTTGTCCTGTGGAACTTTCCTCTCAGTCTCTCACATGTATGCACATGCTTCTAATCCATCCATATCTTTCGAAAGAAATATAGACATATAGAAAAATATAGAAAAGGTCAGGAGAAAGTCACCTTATCTTCATGGCTGTTAAGGGAGTTAGCAACATTAATCAGGGTTGAGCCTGCGTTATTTCTGAGGTCCTGCAAAATGTGCATCAGGATTGTGACCTAGTTTGCTTCCTGCGGCCGTCATAGGCCTGGGTGCCTCCTAGGACAGGCAACAGCACACAGCCTCCCGGCCAGCCGAGCTTTGTCAGCAGCTAATGACTGGAGTAAGCAAGTGACTTTATTTCTCTTGTTTCAACTTCATAGTGATACATGAGTTTGACTCAATGGTAGTGTCCAAACCTACAATGCTTGAGACAGTCTCTAAACAATTTCCATAATGAGCCTGATTTGCCTCACATTCTGTCGGCAGCCTCAAACATGCCTGTACTGTAGGCCCCTGGGAGAATTTCCTGGATCAATGTGTGCTGTTGTTGCATTTTACGTGAAGCGAGGCCTGTGTCTAGTAGTGATAAAAATATCTCTGAAGTCACTTTCCTCACAAAGTTGAGATGTCGAGAAGCCTAGGAAAGTGCAAGCTTGTCAAGAACTGCAGAACTGTACAGCTAAGTGGGACTCCCAGCTCACTTTGCCCTGCTGCGTGGCATATCCTCCACTTTATCAGGCTGGTTATGCATTGCATGAGACTGGAGGACTGCAGCTTCTGAATCCATGGCAACTGCCCCAGAAGCAGTTTCAAGTGTGTGTGTGTGTGTGTGTGTGTGTGTGTGTGTGTGTGTGCGCGCTGCTAATGACCAGACTCTGTGCAGGGTATGAGCTGTGAACAAGAGAGACGTGGCCTGTTAGCCTTTTAGCTAACTGTATGTAGCATATGCCACATGCCTCTGCCCAAGGTGACATGTGTCTGGGCACTTCGGCTTTGCTCACCTTCTGTCTGTCCATATAATGTGCAGTTGTCATCGGTTTGGAAATGAGCCGTTTGGCTAATGTGGATGCTCTGAGACTTTGATCTTCCTGGCGCCTGATTCCAAACGCAGGTGTTAATGGAACCGAGATTGCTCTCAAGTGGTTTTTGTTGTTGTTATTTTGCTTTTGTTTCAGGGCTAGAGTCCTGTTGCATTTGCAATGAGTTAAAATATATAAATCTGAGTGCAGATTGTACACATGCATGCATACAGGCCTCATACACATAAAATAAAATGTGTCTTAAAAAACCAAACAAAACCACCAAACCCTTCCCTTTTTGGACTGCACTTAAGCCAGGTTGAAAATATTCAGTATAGTTCAAGGCCAGCCTGGTCTACAGAGTGAGTTCCAGGACAGCCAGGGCTACACAGAGAAACCATGTCTTGAAAAACCAAAAAAAAAAAAAAAAAAAAAAGAAAGAAAGAAAGAAAGTGTTCAGTATGTCCAATGTCAATGTTTGTTTGTTTAAAGAAAAAACTCAGGATATTCTATTACGTTTATCCCAAAACAAAGCAAATCTTTCTATTACCATTTCATCGATCTTTAGCGATCACTTGGCTGTCAATCACAATATCAGCATCCCTTCCAGCCTTGAGAGGGTAACACATTAAGAAACCTCCTTCGTGAGATGGGTGGGACACTGCCTATGACCCAGTATCCAGGAAGCTGAGGCAGAGAGATCTTGAAGGAGTCTCAGAAAGAACAAAAGGGTTGGGCACTGTCTTCTTCCTTTCTCTTGGGCTTGCTGGTATAAGAACTGAGTGCTTTGCTCATGGGATTGGTGTTGTGTCACAGTGGGGAAGGAGCTGGTGATTTGCCTGGCCTTCAAAATCCCCACGCTACAGTCATATCACCAAGCCACCCAGCCCCGCTGAGCTCCATCAGAGAAATGGGCATTGAAGTCTGAAGTGAACGGTTCTCAGTATTGCTCATGGTCTGGCTCTTCTTTTAGGAGACTGCACTCTAATAGAGAAAGCATCAATCCACTGGAGTTGCTTCATAATTTATAGTAATGTTGTGGTCTCTCAAACCACCTCTGTAATGGCCAATGCCCGAAAATCAGCAGCAGAGATCTTACCCAGGGATATGGAGTTTTCTTTAGCCTGGATAGCAGTCTATATGTTTATATATTTTATTCTGAAGATTAAAACATGGCTTAAAGAAATATTTAAACATTTTTAGAGAATAACCACTAATGTGAAATAATGTAATTTCTCTATTTTGAAAAAGAGAAAAACTCAGTTCTGTATGTCCAGATGATATAACTTCCACATAAGGAATCTTTAATCTCTTCTGCAGATCCCCTGGGAAGGAGTGGTGTGGACCTCATGAGCGGGGCAGACCAGCCAGCAGTGGGACACTAGCATTAAAAATGTCCCACTGGCAGTGGTGGCACACGCCTTTAATCCCAGCACTTGGGAGGCAGAGGCAGGCGGATTTCTGAGTTCGAGGCCAGCCTGGTCTACAGAGTGAGTTCCAGGACAGCCAGGGCTACTCAGAGAAACCCTGTCTCAAAAAACCCAAAAAAACAAAACAAAACAAAAAAAAATGTCCCTCGGTCACCTCTGAACTCTAGGGAAACAGCAGGTACTTTGGAACTTACTCTCAACAACTGTACTGTGTCATTAAGTTTCAAATGTGGTCTTAAAGGCCATGGTTCTATGAAGCCAACAGTTCTGCCACTGTGACTATGACCTGGACACGTTAGAGGCAGGCTCACACTGGCTCCCTTGGGCTGTAGCCATGTCTGTCTTTACGAGCCCCTCCTCCCTAAGATAATAAAAAATAAGTTTATGATGGTTAATAAAGGTGAACATGATGATGTTATTTGTTCAAATATTTCACTCACCTAATGTCAATCTTCTCTTCTAATTATGAAGATTAAAAAATGACTTTTTCTTGTTCTCTCAAGAGTATTAGGAGCCCTCAATGCTGTCTCCTCCTGCCTATGGGTAAGACCACTCTGATTAGAAGTCTTTAGTTTTCCTTTTGCATATTTTTTTTTTTTTTTAGATCTCACTTCTGAATTATAATGTGCATGTTTTTAATGCCAAGAAAAAACAATTCCTTACCCTAGGGAGCAGCTGTGCTCACCCAGGGAGCAGCTGTGCTCACCCAGGGAGCAGCTGCACATTTGATGGGAATGAGTTAGGTTGTCAGAGCTATAGCAGTTAATTTTTCTGAATAAGAGATTTTTTTAAAAAATTGGGAAACAAAACAGCAACAATAACAACAACAACAACAAAACACCCAAAAATATATGATGCTTGCATACCCGGTTCAATCTGCCTGCCTGGCCCCAAGCTCCTGTAGTTCTTGCAAACATCTAAACACAAATGCCTGACTCAGCATTTCCCTGCTCGCTGCTTCCAGCAGCTGGAGTGATCCTGACCTGTCAGTTTCTCCATCTCATTCCCCTGCCTTCTCTAGATCGATATAAAGGCATGCCTATCTTTTCCAGCACCTGGTGATATCGAGGCTGAGTCTGCAAGACCATCTGTTACCTCTCATTCATTCAGCTTCTTATGAATTTCCCATAAAAATTCTGCATGTGCATTTAGAGCAATCCAAGCTATACTGAAAAGGAAAAAAACCCCACAAAGTATCATCATCATTAGGAGGACATCTGTCCACTCATGGAAATATGGATGGATGGATGGACCGACAGACAGACAAGAGAAAGGGGGTGTTTTTTAATAGAAGAGCAGTTGGGAGCTTTATCACGGACTACAAGACTGTCGTTACAGCCAACAAGAGATGTAATTACAGACTAGGAGATGGTCTAGAAAAGCTGAATTATATGACACATGCTATTTTGAAAGTTTAAAAATTATTACATTTTTTTCTCAAACTCACCCAGTGTCTTATTTAGGGTTACATTGCTGTGATGAAGCGTTACCACTGAAAGCAGCTTGGGGAGGGAAGGGGTTGTTACTTGGCTTCCTCTTCTACATCAATGTGCAGCGTCAAGGCTGGCCCCTCCCACATCAATCAGTAATTAAGAAAACGCCCTACAGGCTTGCCTATAGCTGGATCTTACAGAGGCATTTTCTTAATTGAGGCTTCCTCCTCTCAGATGACTCTAGCTTGTGTCAAGTTGACATAAAACTAGCCTCTCCTCATAAGATAATTGGGGGGAAGAGGGGACTGAATGAGAAAGAATTCTGACCTTTGAATAAACATTTTTTTTCATAGTAAGAAATGCTATTTATTTCTCCTTACAAAGTTGGGAGAAGGGTGAAGAACTTTCCTCATGGGCTTTGTATTTTCTAGTTGTTTCTGTGGTGGAGCTAGTGTTGCTGTTCAATTCTCTCTCCTTCTGGAGTACTTGACAGACAGACAGACACACAGAGAAAGAGAGAGAGAGAGCGCTACATACATGAATGTTGAGCTACAGAACCCTTCACAATCCCTCTTTTATCCCAAAGCATCAGGGGAGGGGCTGCTGTATGCAAAGCAGTGTTCTGTTCTGGGTACCTGGGTGCATCACTGGGCAAATGGACAGAGCTCTGTTTGCTCAACTGGAGTTGACGTTTCTGGGACATTAAGCAGGGCCAGGTAGTGGGAAACGGCAGCAGCACACAGACAGTGTGTGAGAGGTTAAAAGGTCATAGATGGACAAGGGAAATCTCAGAGGAAGTGGAAACTGCATCTGAGAGCTGGGCAGGTGGTTTGGCTAGATGAGAAATCACACTTGACCGAGGAAGTGTCCCACAGAAAGGGGACAGCAATGGTAAAGCTGTGGTCTGAAGGCAGAGCTCAAGGAAGGAGAAGCGGCTAACAACTGGAGCTGTGTCAGGTCCCAGTGAGGCTGTGGAAGGTGTGGCTCCCCAAGAACTTCTAAAAGGTTTTATGCAGTTTTGGAAAAATAAAAAATCTGTAGCAAATATTCATCTCAGCATTTTTTTTTTCTTCAGAAGGTATGCGGGCTCTATAAAACAGAAATAATTAACCAAAACTCATTCTGAAGAGCCTGCAAAGCATGCTTCTATTTTAACAGTCATGTAAGGGGATGCCATGCTAAATGATTAGTGGTTGATTTAATGAGGACTCAAAAATCACAAGGTCTGAAGAAAATCATAAAATCACTTCTGAAAGACAGTACCACATTACAGCTAAGTGAAGCTTTGGGTGCCATCTGGCTTTATCTTTTACAAATGAGCAGTCTGGGAAACGTTAAGTGACTTAGCCCATGCTACCTGGTTACCTGGTGACAGGCTCATCTTTAGAGACTTCCCAGGCCTGCTAATCCCAGGCCCAGAGCATATCTGCCCCAACTCCTGCCCAGTTAATTTAGTGAAAACTCAATTATTGATGACGGTCCTGTTGAGCCTCCCAGACTTGACACTCAAATGCAAGTTTCCATCACAGTAAGTAGGATCTATTTGTGTTTTGCGATATAGCCTTCATCTTTGGAGTAGACTGGGATATTGGTTTCAGGAAGATCAAATAGCTGATTCCTCTGCCTCTCTGGGAACATGGGGTGTCCCTGTGGTTGCCCATCAGAACAAAGGTTTCTAATTGGTTTGCTTTTCAAGGTGTTTTCATTTCTCACAGGCTCTGCTGCATTCTGAGTTGGCCTGGAGGTAAAAAAGATGCCAGAGCCCAGCATAGACACTGATGGTCCCTCCCTAGCATCCACTCACCTCATGGTCCCTCTTCAGCACCCACTCACCTCATGGTCCCTCCCCAGCATGCACTCACCTCATGGTCCCTCTCCAGCATCCACTCAACTGAAGAGAAAGCAGTTAAAAGCAAAAATAAACACTGATTCCAAATCACCACCAGCAGCATATAAAGTAACAAACAGACAAACAAAATTTCGAGAAGTGTCAGACAGGGAAAGGTCTCTAGAAACCTTTCATCTTGAGTATCTTGAACCTCTTACCCACTAACCACCAACCCCTTCCTCCCTCCTGTCCCAGCTCAACTCCACTCTCTGCCTCTGTGACTGTGATGACCTTAGGTCCTTCCTATGAATGGAACCACACAGTGCTTGTCCTTCTGTGGAGAGGCTGAGTTTACTTAGCACAGTGTCCTCAAGATTAGCCCATGTTGTAACATGTCAGAATTTTACTTCTTTTGAAGGTCAAATAATATTCTGCACAAAATGTTGGATAACCAAGTTGGCACCAGAACTCTCCAAAGCAACACTCACAACCACAAAATAGGAGCGAGGTCCTATTTTGAAAATAAAATTGTTTATATAGCATAAAAGTATGTTTATAATTCAAAAGTATGATGTTAAATAGTATGAAATAATATATAACTGGTTCTCTAAATGTAAAGACATTGTTCTAATGAGACAATAGGCAGTCTTGAAAGTATTCAAAGTATTCAGAGACTACAGTAACTGTGAACATCTCTTGTAAGAAAAGACTTTGTGATAAAAACTGACCAGTTGTCACACAGCAAAACCTTAGACACTGGAACAGGAGAGTCACAGTTGAAAAACAATCCCAACCCAATAGCAACTGGTACCATCGTGCACAGGAGGCACTGTCCTGTTGCCTTCACCCAGGGTGGGGCATGGGATGCGGACTATCACTTGAGAAACAGGAAGATATCAGGCACCCTACAAAAATCAAGCATTGTGAGGGGCAGAGGGAGGGGGCGCAGTGTGGGTTCCAGTTTCTTGCAGTCAGAGGGTTTCCCCAACCCTCCAAGTGTTTATAACCTTTTCGTTGGTATCGTTGTGTTAAGTATTTAACTGCAGGTTGCAAGAACATTCAGGGTAAGCTCTTCTGCCACTTTGAATGTCATTGAGATCTAGCCACCTTCCGTCACAGCATGTAAGGAGGGGTCCAGGTGGGACAGTGCATGATTTGATTTCTTCTTTATACTTTTTGTGGGTTTTGGATTTGTTAATGAGCTCAAGTTTTTATGAAATCACTCCTGGTTTTATAAAAAACAATAAAATTGTCACTGTTGATTTATTGAACAGCAGAGCATCTTCATTATTCAGATTGCCTCACGGCCCTTTTGACGTTGCAGAACTGACAAATACTGAAATGGTCTTCATCACTGCCCTAGAGTCTTGACAGTTGACTGTTTAGGAGTCAGAGACAAGGGCTATGCGATCCACCACTCTTGTAGTGGGATCTTTTGTCTTCTCATTGAATCGGAAAATGAATCAGGGCTGGTAACTGTGGAGTACACTAACTAAACTGTGATGCAGCTGCCCAGCAAGTGTCATACAGATGCTGTGGCACATCTGTCCTTGCTTAACTCGCAGTCATCTTGAATGCTTGGAGTCCCTCTCAAACACTGCCCCTGGCCACCACCTACTCCAGTTCCTCTACCTTTGCATATGCAGTTCCCTTTGGACCACCCTCTTTACCCAGCATTCTCTTGTTCAGGGGCTAGCTTTAGCTTCTTTGCTCTGTGGCTCACATCCAGTTAGACCCCCTCCCACCCACTCCCACCCCCGTTCTGTAGAACGCACAGTGCACAGTTACAGCCACACGCACTTGTTACCCTTCGTAGGTGGCAGACTCAGGCGATCGGAGTCCTATTTAGGAAGTGTAAGGTCAAGCTCTCCCCAGCATGTACTCCTACTCTGTGGTCCTCTGGCTTGGCTGGGATGGTGAGACCACTCGAATGGCCTCTGCTCTCCTCTCCCATCACATCTTGCCTCTATGGCTTGCTTTTCTCTTAGGGAGGTGGGATGCTCTGGCTTCCTTCTTCTGTATCTTTCCTGGATGATATTTTATATTGAGGCCACCAGAACAGAGGAGCTGTTGGTTTGGCTTTGAGCCCCTGTTTGCAGCTTGGAGTAGCATACTGCTGGCCCCCAGGCTGCTACTGAGGGGAGTGGCTTTCAGCCAAAGCTCTTGATATGATTTCTGACAAAAAGAGACAGGAGTTAAAAACCAAAACCAAACCAAACCAACCAACCAAACAAAAAAAACCACCTTGTGACAAAACAGTGTGTCTGTGGGCATGATACATGTTTATCTGTTTGTATACACTGGAGGAGGAAATAAGTGACTATCCATAGATTTCTCTACTCTGTAGCTTTTCTCAGATCTTCTGCAGTGAATACATTTTAGAGATGCTAAGCCGCACTGTTCAGCCCACCGAACCAGGCAGTACAAAAAGGCAGGGGATAGTCACCCTGCCCCCGCCCCTTCTCCAGTCTTCCCTGTCTGAGGTGCTTGCCTCATTCAACTTCCTGTTCTTTTCCTCCTCAGGTGACTGGATGGCTGGAATCCCCTCACACATCCTCAACAGCTCCCCCTCAGACCGGCAGATTAACCAACTAGCCCAGAAGCTAGGCCCGGAGTGGGAGTCCATGGTGCTGTCTCTGGGACTGTCCCAGACAGACATCTACCGCTGTAAGGCCAACCATCCCCACAACGTGCAGTCGCAGGTGGTGGAGGCCTTCGTCCGCTGGCGCCAGCGTTACGGGAAGCAGGCCACCTTCCTAAGCTTACACAAGGGCCTCCAGGCTGTGGAGGCAGACCCCTCGCTGCTCCAGCACATGCTGGAGTGATCTGACCCCTGCCACTTGCTGGGCTGTGGGTTCCTAAGTCACACAGGCTGAACCAGACTTTATTCAGCAGGTCACTTAGTTCTGAGTTAGTGTTTTTCTTTTCCGTGATCCTTAGATGGAAAGAGAACATCAGGATTCTACTCAAGATTACCCAGGAGATCTCCCACACTGGCTCAACAATCCATTGGCTTTAATTGCTTGAAGACAGCATTGTTGTAACTACAGTTTTTAACTTTGTGGTTGCCCTTTAACAGAAGGCCAGAAAAAATCACGAACAAAAAAAAAAAAAAAAAAAACAAAACAAAAAAATCATACTACAACATCGAATGCAGGTGCCCTGCATACAAGGCAGCCACACTTATGTTGCCTGGAAACTGGACTGTGGACTTAGCTCTTCATAATGATGATGATAATAAAAAGTGAATTGTGGTATAGAATGTGCCTCTCTCATGAGAAAGTATTGTAACACACACACACACACACACACACACACACACACACACACCACTCTTCTGTTGCATAGATAGAGGGTGTAAAAATGTGGAGGTAGAACAAGATTGATAGCAGCGTGCAGTGATGGAGATAAATAACTCAGGCAGGAAGCATGAGACACCAAAGCTCCCTGCAGAGGCCAGGGAGAGAATGGAAGCCCCTCATCTTAACAGATTGCATGAGGAATCTCCATCCACTTATCAAAGGCATTGGATCAGAGACAAAGGGGCTCAGTGTTTCTCTTGAGGCCTGAATGGCTGAAGGCATTGAGTTCCTCATGGGTTGTCCAGCCTTTCATTAATAGCACACAGTGTTAGCCAGACAAGTGTACAAGTTTGTAATCCCATCTAAGAGACTGAAGCAGGGTGATCACCCAAGGCCATCCTGGGCTGTGCAGTGAGTTCTGGGTCAGCTTCAACTATTAGCAAGACCCCTGTCTCAAAGCAAATAAACAAATTTACCATGCAGGGTTTCTAAAATGATTCTTTTCAGGTCTTGTTCATGTGTGTGTTCTCATGTGAGCCTCTCAGCAATCCTGTGAGACACATAGGCAAGGGTCGTTGGTCCCTTCTTTCCAGGCAGCAGGACCTGTGTAGGCTAAGCTAGAACGTGGTTCACCTGTGTTCGAGGCAGGCAGGCTTCCTTCAGAGAAAGACATAAAAGGCTCTGGTAAGGGTTGCAGGTGTAGTTTAGTTGGTAAGGTGCTTATACCTAGCACGCTCAAAACCCCGAGTTCCATCTCAGCAGCTGATAAACTGGGTGTATGGGGGGCAAGCCGGTGATCTCAGCAGTACAGGTGGAGGCAGGAGGATCGGAAGTTCAATGTCGTCCTCATCTCCATAGTGAGTTCAAGCCCAGCTTAAGCTACATGCAACCCAGTCATAAGCAGAAAACAAGCAAACAGAGAAACCCACATTAAAGATGACAAATAGACGACATTTCCTTTAACCTTCGAGATGACTGGAGAACCCAGTTTTTTAATTCTTTACAATTTCTAAGGAAATAAAATTATACTGCCTAACTCCCTCCATCCAAGGACATGCTTGTGACAAGGTAGCAGTTACAATGAAGCAGGTGCTCGGAAAGGTAGCAGCGGTGTGTTGATGTCCTTTCTGGCATCTGGTACCCTTTGTTCCTTTACCAAAAAGACCAACTGCCCCCCAGTCACTCCTGCAATGGATGCCATCCCCAAAGCTTTGTATACTAGCCATATCTCTCTAATGTTCCTTTTTGTGGTCCAGTCAATACTTCATTATTTTATAAAGCTTGTACTTTGGGCCACATCTCTGTACCCAGTGATAGATGGTTCTTTAGTAGTCTTCAATAAGCCATTTATCATTTTGAACTTTGAACTTAATGCTTTGCCATACCCCCTGGGATTCCTAATCGCGAGTTGTCTTGGCTTCTGTTCTCACATTCAGTTCCACTCATGACTAAGTGAGCAGGGCTGGGCTCTGTTGCAGCTAGCTGGTATAGGTCTGATGCTTAGCTGCTTTCTCCTGCTGTTTGTAATGAAGCTGTCCTGCTCAGGGACACTCCTGTGCAGTACTCCTGTGCAGGAGGGACACTCCTGTGTCAGTAGTGGGCTGGCGGTGAAGAACAGGGCTGTGAAGGGCTGATGCTGGAGGGGTTAGTACAGTTCTGCCTTATTGCCCTTAGTAAGCAGGGTGGAGCCACTATTGAATGATAAGGGCCACTCCTTGCCCCTGCCCACTTCCTGCAGAAATGCTTAGGAGTGAAGCCAGGCAGCTGAATCACTGTGCCTGCCTCTGTGCTACATCTCATCTGTCCATTTCCCAGGAGGCTGGGAGGGAGCCCACCAGGATGCCATGTGTTTTGGCACAGAAGATTTAGCAACTTCAGAGACCTTCTGCCCCAAAGAAAATTCTGCATGTGCTTGGTGGGACAGCAGGGCTTTGAGGCACTAAAAGCGGCAAAATAATGTCCTTTCTCTCTGTCTCTGTCTATCTCTGTGCCCCCCCCCCCCGTGTGTGTGTGTGTGTGTGTGTGTGAGAGAGAGAGAGAGAGAAAGAGCATTTATGTACATGACTGCATCTTTCAACATTTTAAAATGTGTAACTTCTATTAAATTTTCTCAATGCAAATAAAGTGCACGTCCATTGTGTCATTTCGAAAACCTAACAACAGATAAAATGAGGGGAAGCCATAGTCTCCTTGTGTTCACCGCAGTCAGTCAGCTTTGCTCTGCTCTGCAGTCAGTGTCTTAGTTAAACCTGCACATCCCTTCTGCAGCAGGGTTAGGATTCCCCTGTAAAACTCTTTCACACTTGGCTTCCTTGACTTAACACACAGCACTTGTTCCAATGCCAAACGACTTTACAACATCCTTTTCTCTTAGAGCACACTTGCAAGTGCTATCGTTTTGGCAGCACCTTTGAAGAGATTAAAGGCACTTAGGTACTAAGTATACCAACCACTTTGCCCGTCAGGAAGTTCACTGACATTGCAGTTCTTGCTTGACCCACCTCACCCCCACCCCACCCAGAACCAATCTGAGCAAATTATTGTTCGCTACTCGCACTGTGCACATCCTCAAAAAGCAAAGCTTAGCTTAGTTAGCAAAGCTTAACTCTGAGCTTTTCCCCTTGCCTCAAGATGTCCATCCACTGTATTACATCTAATTACCACTGTGTTTCTTGTCTTCAAGAGAACGTCAGGGGAGGGACAGTAAACACAGAAGCTGCCCATCTACTTCCTGTGGATGTATATACAGCAGTTGACAGTTGCCGGAGGGGAGAGACTGGTAGTATAGTGGTCCCTAAGTGCCCCTTAACTCCTCACATTGTTCTTGTAAGTAGTCTCAGTAAAACTCATTGTTGTACCAACCCAGATTTGGGTGGAATGGTTTCATTGGTCTGTCACCTTTAGATACCCTATCTGAGGCAAACAGACATTTGCTCACATCTTTCCAGAAAAGCTAATAAGGTGCATATGGAGAGGCTAATCTAATCTCTGTTAATTGAAGACACTAAAAGCTGACCAACAAAGACACAAGCCCTCCTCTCTGGAGCTCACTGCCACATGAGCAGCCACAGACCTCTAATCACAGCATGATGGGATCAAGTCCGAGCCTGAGTACTGAGCCAGTGGGAACAGGGCAAAATGACCCCCTCTGGTTTGTTCCTTGGGATGGTAGGCCTGAAGAGCAAAAAGTAAGGCTCCATCACTCAGGTAAGTCACTCCACCTTCTTGGGCAGGCTTATTCACATGTGTGCAGTAACTGGTCTATGGATGTAGAGAGACTCCCAGAGGTAAAAGGTAAACTGTACCTGCAATGGATTTTGGCAAAGGGAATGTCTGAGCTGAATTATGTTGGATATTGGGTTTTGTTTTGTTTTTTTCCTAATATTCTTTACCAAGCCAGGGTCCCCCAAAATGTTAGGCTGAGGTCCCTTCTCCTTTTGGGGCTTGTGCAGTGGCAGGGAGTGTGTAGCCCTTCTGTATATCCCTAGAGACTCTCGGGATAAGGAAATAGGAACCGTCAGTGCACTGCAGAGCATGTTCAGAATCTGGGTGGGAGTCTGATCTAACACTTGGCTTCCATTAAATGAATCCCTACAGTTGGGGCACAAATTCTTGACGGTTACAAAACATTGCAAGTTACTGGAGATCCAAAGATAAATAAGACATAGTCTCTGCCCAGCAGGACCTCAGCCCGGCAGACAGAACAGCCAGCAACTATGACACTGCGCAGAGAAGGGAGCAATTAAATTGGCCACAGAGGAGGTGACACTTCGGCTGAGCTCTTGTAAGCCCTGCCCAAGTTAGCGTGATGGTCTCCCTTAGGGGATATTAGAAGACACCAGAATTCCATTTAATGTATTCTTCATCCAGCTTGACAAATGACACTCCTTCCTTATGTCTGCAAGATGCATATGCCTCCAAAATGCTATCTCAAAGCCGTTAGAAACTAAACACACTGACAAATATGATCCTGTTCCATACCTCTAGATAGAAGTGGCGTGTTCAGCCACAGTAGACTCAGGATCAGGCTTCAAGGGTTTAGGTATCTGGCATATTTGAGGGTGCTTTTTATAGCACCCCTCTCCCCCCCACACTTGTACAAGTTCAAAATAGATGTTGCAGCATGCAGGGAATGTTTTTAATATAATGTCTTGGTTACTTCCCTGAACTATAAACAGCTGAGAGGGACAGAGATGTCTGTCTTGTTGGCACTGACTGTTCTTACAGGACAATTAAAGTCTCTCAAAGACACAGTTCAGTGAGCCAATTAAACCTTGTCTCTGCTTTGTTAAACCCACGAGAAACATATGGCCGTGATATCTATTGTTCTGATACATTCTGATAGATCATATTCTGCTAGCTATTGTTCATTCAAGGCATCAGCTATGAAATCCAGGTTTGAATGCTTAGAGAGAAAAAGAAGATTCAAAGTCTTGGCAATAAGCGTGCGTTTCCATCTCATTTTCGTATTTTATCTCCAGCCAGTGCTGTTTTGGGTGTCACATTACATTCTTGAGGGAGAGTATCTGCGGAAAATATGAAACGGGCTGGATGTCATGAAATAATTATTCCTCTTGCTCTTGGTGACACTTAACCATCCCTGTTTCTAGGAGACAAGTTGGTGCCGTGAGCATCTTGCCAGTGCCAATGACTTCCAGGTGACTTAGCTCAGTGCTGACCCCGGCTGAGGCTGGCCTCCGCATGGCTAAGCTGGAAATAGCTGGCCATGAGCTTGTCCCTCTGGAATATGCCTTGACCAAGGATGCGGCATCTGCACAGGGAATATGTCTGTGAAGGCCCAGAACATCTGCAGTAGAAAGTGGTTCTTCTCCATTGAAGGGCACAGATTTCTTCCTTTACAAATATTAGAAAATGGCAGACTTTCTTCAGAAAAATACATATGAGCACTGGCACACTCCGATGTGCACAGATGCAGACATGTACATATAATGTAGTACACAGACATGTTGACATATAATTTTGAAGAGATTTTCAGTACATCTGAATCCAATTCATTCTTCCCGAGAACTCCTCATGTGAACCCTGGTCCTCCTGCGCCAAACTATTCTACCAAAAATATTTTTTTTTGTTTTAAATAATATTGGGAAACCTTGTGTTCAGTAGAGTGGAGCTGTTTGCACTGGATTACACAAGGGTATAAAGCACTGTGGAGGTGTTGAAATCCAGGTAGAGCCATTTCTCTAAATCCAGATCTTTATATAACTGACCACAGATCTTTTCTCTTCTGGGAGTCTTAGGCTGACCGTCCTCCTGGATCCACCTCTTGGCAAGAAGAGTTTACAGCCATGCAATATATGACAGTCTCTGCCTCCAAGGGACTCCCTGCCTTTGCCTGATCTCTTTAGAAGCAGAACTCTTCAGCAAGGGAGAAATGAGTGTCTTATGCTTAGCACACTGAGAATGGTTGGTTTCATGGGGAAATCAGAGAAAACAGAGCCCCATTTACTTTATATACTGGGAAATTGTTTCTAACAATATCTTTTTGTGCCACCATCTGCTTGAATCTCGTTTCTTTCAGCTTCTGGGAACAGTTATTTTTCTGCTCGGAAACTAAGCTCCGTGCTAGATTTCTGCTGAGGGAGTGAACCCTTTGGTTGTCTGTTTTCTGTCGTCAAGATATCGTCTGTCACTCAATATTGTCATCTCCTGCTTCCCAGGGAACATCTTGTGTTAATGGCTATAAATAAACCCCAACACTCCCTCTCTGAAAGCGTGAATGACAAACTACCGTACTGGTCAGTCAGGATAAGCTCTTGCTCAGGCTCAGGGTAAGAACACTGAGGAGGAATGGAGTCTTTGTTTTTTTGGAGGGAGATGAGTACAGACATCCATCACCTGTGGGTTTCATGGGAGTCAGAAAGAAGATGAGACTAGTTTTAGAGTATGCAGAGACCGGTGGTCCTTTGCAGTCAGTCACCTCCTACAACTAAAGAGGATGAAGCATTCCTTAGGCACCCCTGCTTTCCCAGGGCGGGGATGTAGGGTCAGCATTGTCAGGCCTCATTTTTTGTTCTAAGTGAGTGTAACAGCTGCTTATGAAAGGTGTTTGACCACGTGCCTCTTGAAGACTGCTTACACGTGTGGAATTAAAGGAGAGATGGATCCTAGCCACCTACGAGGCAAAACACACCATGCGAGAATGTAAATTCCTTTCAGGTTACTGTAAAAGGGAGAAAATTTGTTAACAAGGAAAAGTTCAGTGGAAAGCATCTTAGAGTTTTGTGGAGAAACCAATTGAACAAAGGAATTGTCACAGTGTCTTATGAGAAAGGATGATCTTAGAATGGTCAAGGGGCGAGTTGTCATTCGTAGTGGCTATTTTTCTTTCTATTACACAATAAAGGATTTCACTCCTTTGGTTTGGCACATATTTGTACTGATCTGTGAGTTACTATCTTGTGCTCACGAGTCACCAAGTATATGATAGATCTGGATTGGTGATTAGCTCGTGAAATCAGATAATCTTAGCCCATCACCTTTCACTTAATAATTGTAACTGCTCTTGGATAAAGTTAACAGTGGGAAAAGTAAGGTTTTTTGTTATTTTGCTGATGTTTGTTTGTTTGTTGGTGGGAACAGGACCAAGGATGGCGGTTGAGAGGCGAAAGAGTCACATGACGATCCCCGGACTCAGACCCCAGAGAGCATCATCAGGGTGCAGATCTGAGTTTATTGCCCAGAGCACAAGCTTGTGTACAATGTTTAAGCCAATCCCAAGTCTCTAAACCCTCAGTCAACCGTATCTCGCCATGTTGTCACCGCGCCCCAATGAGAGCCCTGCCTGATGAGGTAACTCAGAAAGGGGGGATGGACATCGTCACCTGTTAGGACTTCTTCGAAGATGCAAGATGCAGGAAGCAGCCACCACCCTGGCCTTGGGTCCTTTTTGCTGTCTCACAGTGTTCGGGAGCCATCTTAGATCTAATGCCCAGTACGGCAGATCAGGAATCTTCTAGGAGTCACAGGAGCTGTGACACGTCATTCTCCATCCCACTTTTTCCTTCACACGGTTGATCTCTACATCCCCTACAGTTGTTTGTTTTTAAACTTTTATGGCCTGGTGTGGTGTGGATATCATTTGCACCTAAGGATTCATTTCTTAGTAGCGTGGTCCTGGGTATGGCGATGTGGGAGACGAGATCTTTAAGAGGCGGGTCTGGTGGAAATTTTTAGGTCTTTGAGAGTTCTTCACGAAAAGAAATTAAGAACATTCTGGTGGAATCCTGGGGTTTTCGGAGAGTGGGTTGTTCCAGGATTAAGAGTGACCCCTGAATTCATCTTTGCATCGAGCTCTGGTTTCCTGTTCAGCAATAGATCTTCCCCACTAGCAAGCTCCCCTGCTGTTAAGCCCAACTCTGCCAGGGACAAATCAATGGAGCCATCCAATCCTTCCCGTTTCATCACCTAGACTGTATCTAAAAACCCCCTTCCTTATAAAGTTAGCCTTCTTTAGATATTCCATTGTATTAATTCTAAACAAAAGCCTGAAACAAATTTGAAAGAAAAATCAGCTTTGTAAGATTTGCATATGAGTGCTGGGCGTAGTGGCACACGCCTTTAATCTCAGCACTTCGGAGGCAAAGACAGGCAGATTTCTGAGTTCGAGGTCAGCCTGGTCTACAGAGTGAGTTCCAGGACAGCAAGGGCTACACGGAGAAACCTTGTCTGGAAAAAAAAAAAAAAAAAAAAGATTTGCATATGAGTCGAATCAGAATCATGGCATTTTATGAGTCCTGTTCCATAACAGACACTTGTCTCATTTAATTAAAGAAAGGAAAAACAAATGTCCTTTATCACTAGTGCTAAATCAACTGAAAGGAAACAACTCTTCTTACCGTTCTAGAAAACCATGGAATGATTTCCAGTTTGGGTCAATCATGAAAGCTTTTTGTATAACTTCCAGAAATTCATTCCACATATATTCATCCACTTATTAAATGCACCAGGCAGGAACTTCAGTAGAGAGCATAGGCACTTGATGCAACAGTCCCAAGTTTCTTCCTTGGAGGAGCTCCCCATTACTGAGGAAAAGGACTCAAGCAAGAAATTGCTAGAGCCAGAGGAAGAAGAACTACTTCAAAGTGTCAGAGAAAGCCTCACAGGAAGGCAGTGTGTGAGCCGGGTGCAGTGACTTAGCTTGTGATCCTAGCACTCTGGGGGCTGAGGCTAGCCTGTGATCCCAGCACTCTGGGGG
>JADRCH010000033.1:11601612-11727566 GCA_019843965.1 Rhynchomys soricoides | reverse complement strand
GGAGTATGAACTGAGGACGTGATGACCTTAACGAGGCTCAGGGTACAGCTTACACCACATTAGGGTTATCCACAAGAAGCTCAGTTCCCAGTGCTGTAAAACCAAATACCTGCTAGAGGAAGGTAGTATAAATTCCGCTCTCTACAATGTCCCACATACAAACAAAATCAGAAGATGCACAAAGAAGTAGAAAAGTGTAGACCAGAGCAAAGAGAATAACTAGCTAATCCCAGAAAATAAAGAGATCTCCAAAAGCAAGTGGGTGTTAGATCCACCATATATGGAACCTAAGATGACTACCATACTTTACAGGAACAGATTAATATACTGTATGAAGGTGTGGGGATTGTCGAAAATAGAGAAACTCTTAAGAAAAAAATGGAAATTTTAGGACTGACACACATTCTCACAACTGAGTCAAAATATCTGAAGTTGAAAAACAAAGCACCTACATAATTGGAAACATGTTGAATAAGACTATCATTAGTTGGAAAAGCAGAAGAAAAGATTGAGACATTTTCAAAATAGCCAAAACCATAACAACAAAACCATCAAGCTAAAGAGAGAAAATATTTGCAGCAAAATGAACAGAACACCAATTACCTAAAGGAAAATACCCATGAACATGCATAGTCTGGAAAGAAGGGAGAATTAATAAGACCAAAGATATTTGAATAATAATACAATTTCTGTGTTGGTTTTGGTTTTGAGACAGGGTTTCTCTGTGTAGCTCTGGCTGTCTTGGAACTCACTCTGTAGACCAGGCTGACTTCAAACTCATAGAGATCTGCCTGCCTCTGCCTCCCAAGTACTGGGACTCAAGGCGTGTGCCACTACCACCAGACAATAATATAAGTTTTAAATCTAAGAAAGAAGGAGAAGAGGAAGAGGAAGAAGAGGAAGAGGAGGAAGAGAATAATGAGGATGACTCCTCCTCTTAAGTGGAAATGTTGTCCTCCTCAAATGATAAAAAGATGCATCTACAGGAGACAAAGGAGGATGGCGAAGAGTGTTCATCAGAAGTAACTAATGGTGTAGACAGGCAAGGGTTAGGCTTGGGGGTATTGGCACTCATCTGTAATCTCAGTGTTTGAGAAGTGGAAGCAAGAAAGTCAGGCACTCAAGGTCATTTTTGGCTCCATACCAAGGTTAAGACCAACGTATGCTCCATGAGATACTCAAAAGACTTCTCAGTCTGATCTCCCAGTAACATGCATCCCTTCCTTTAAAAGACACTTGATATGTAGCCAAGAAGGACCTAAAATCTGCGATCCTCCTGCCTCAGCATCTCAAATACTAGTATTATTATAGTCAGATACTCTATGCCCAGATAAGAATTAAAAAATATATATATTCCAAGTCTTTGAAATTATACTAAAGGGATACAGTAGACAACCAATGAAGAAATATGTACCCAAGAAAAACTTACATCTTGGTAAACACTGGATGAGCCTGTGGGTCCTGAACCATGACCTGCCCTCTTACTCCACCCTGGACATAGAAAATTATAAGTTTGAGGGGAAGTATTTTCTCTCTCCTGTACTTACAATTTCATTCTTTCAGGAACAGAACACTGACACTTTTTATGCTCTTTTACTCCTGTAAGTATTCATGATTTGCCAAAGAATGATACCCCGGACTCAAATAGTATGTAAATGCAAAGAGTGTTTTATTCTGCAGAAGTCCAGCATGCTGGGGTCTCCCATTACCAGTATAGAGAGACACCCAAGTGAGCTTGCAGGCCTGATTTAAAGCACATTAGGGAATTCCTGGGTAGGTGGCCTCTATGTTAATCTGTTGGGTCCATCTCTATGGACATTCCATTATGGGGTGGGGGGTGGGGCCTGGAAACTTGCTGGAGTGATCTGGGACTGCTACTGAGGAAGTCTGGAAACTGATGCTGACCCATTGTCCTTGCCTCAGGCCAGGTGGCGGGGCAGCTTCTGAGGCCTGGATTTGCCTAGAATTGCCCAGTTCTTGGAAACAGAGATTTAGGCCTAGTCTCCTTAACTGCCAATTTGAAGCCTGTCAAGGAGTCAGCCTAGCCTTCTCAGTCCATGTGACAGGAGTTATATTTCAGGTAGACAGAACCAAGGGCTCACTTCTACCAAGTCATCCCAATACCATACTGCAAAAAATCTGCCTCAGCTGCCATAGGCCATGAGTACTGCTGCTTTAAACACGTCCACTGTGGCCTGGTCAGAGAGTAGAGTTTCCACACTGACCGAGGTGGCAGGACTTTTCCTGGGGAGTCCATTTCTATTCATCTCAGACACAGAGGGTGTCTTAGTCACTGCTCTTTTGCTGTGAAGAGACACTATGACCAAGTCAACTCTTACAAAAGAAAGCATTTAATTATGGACTTGATTACATTTTCAAAGACTATTATCATGGCATGGAGTGAGGCAGCATGCAGGCTGACACGGTGGTAGAGCAGATGAGTGTTCTAGGTCCTGATCTGCAGGCAGCAGGCAGAGAGAAAAATCTCAAAGCCCACCCCTCACTGACACACTTCCTCCAACAAGGCCTCACTCCCTAATCCTTCACCTTATCAAAGAGTTCCACTTCCTGGTGACTAAGCATTCAAATACAGGAGCCTATAAGGGACATTCTTATTCAACCACCACAACAGGCAAAGACAGACCGAAGAAATAATTCTAGCCCAGTTCAGCTAAGTCCAGCATAGTGAATCAATGAGTTTGCCAGAATTACTTCCAGAAGCATAGAAGAATGGTTACTTCTAGGGGCATGGTCAACACTGGCTGCTGAGTCACCAAAAAGCCCTCTCTAGCATGGTAACAACTCTGGAAAGCTTCATCATGGCAGCTTCCTGCACAACTAGTGGGTGAGTATTGGCTGAAAAAGTTCTTCTTTTCTCCAGCAATTGTTTGCTGCTTATAAAACCTCAGGAAGAGCCTTATGGGAATGGTTAAGTTTCTTTCCTTTCCTTTTTTTTCTTTTTTAAAGAGTATTTTGATTTAAATTTTATGTGTATGGGTGTCTCCTCTGCACACCTGTGCACCACGTGTATGCAATGCCCTCAGAAGCCAAAAGAGGGGATCCCATCTCCTGGGACTAGAGTGCCATAGTAGTTAGCCACCATGTGGGTGTGGGTTCTTTGGAAGAGTGGCAAGTGCGCCTAACTGCTGAGCCATCTCACCAGCCCTAGGTCATGTATGTTGCTCCCCAGGCTTGTAAGCTGCTTTTGAGTTTCATGAGCCTCCTTTTCAATGACTGTAAGTGGATGTATGGATCAGTTTCGGGCTTTATCTTTGAGGGAAGAAAGGGAAACGCTCAGATCCAGATCGACAGAGCAGATTTCCTGGGCCCACGGCCCAGCGTTAGCTCACTTCTGAGAATCCAGACTTAGGAGACAAACAATGTCAGGCTGTCCTCTGTGGTTTTTTTTTTTTTTTTTTTTTTTCATTCTCCTGGTTCTTAGAGGTCTTCTCGGTCCTTGGAATCAATATCTCCCAGTCTCAGGAGGCTTCAGAAATGAGCGAAAACAGACCAAATGGCAATAGTTAAAGAGTTGGAATAGTATCCATGGGGCCAAACTAGTTAGCTTAATAGAGTATAATTTTATTAGTCTTAAGTGTAACTTAACTGAGCTTATGAAAAAGCAGAAGGGATCACTTCATGGTACACGTGCAACTCAACTGTGAGGGCAAATTTGAACACAAATGTGGAAATGCCTCTGTTAAACTTACATACCTCATTCGACTTTAATTTCTACGTATACTTTCTTATTTGGCCATCTAAAATGCCCATGAAATTCAATTTGAATTGCTACATTTAGCTTTCTACTGAAAAAAAAAATTTAAGCAACTTTTAAAACATTGAAAATAGGAAGTGTGAATAGAGGCTATGTGCAACATTATGGTTTTTTTTTTATTATTATTGAAAAGGGAATAGGTGCTGGCTATGATTCTAGACACTGAGGATTTGAAAAGAAGACACAGTTTGTCCCCAGCTTCAAAGAGCAAAGTATTCATATAAGGACAAGGAAGAGAAAGTTCCAGAAGGGCAGTCTCTTGTGTCTCTCTGTATTAGGCTTGTCCAGCTACAGGCTTTCCCCATCATGGTGATCCAATGAAGAGATCGGCAATGGGAGGAACTTTGGGACCATGCAAAGCTTGAAGGTATCATGTCATTTCCTTTGCCAAGCTCCATTGGCCACACACTTCACCTTGGTCCAAAGAGCACGACTACTAGGTGTACGGGTATGTCAGGAACCATTTGGGAGGTTGGCCAGCATAGGTCTCTAGTGACAGGCAGAAGAAGTGAGTCAAAAGAGAAAGTACTGCTTTTAATGAATAGATTCATCCATCCAACTCTTAATCATGGACTAATAGAAGACCATGTATGATGGCACACACCTGTGACCCCAGCAACTCAGAGGCTGCACAGAAGGACTGCAAGTTCAAGGCGAGAGAGTGGGATTGTCTCAAAAACAATACAACAAATAGAAGCAGAATTTCTTACCCCTAGATCACTAAATCTGGATCTTAGGTCATTGTACTCTCTAGAAGAGATAGATACATTATATCTCGAAGAGACACAATGCACTCGATAGAAGAGATACATTGTATCTAGAAGAGATGTGTCTGGAAGAGACACATTGTGTCTAGAAGAGATACATTGTGTCTAGAAGAGACACATGGAGGAAAGGGGACAGAAGGACAAATTAAGTAAGGGGAGTTTCCTCCCTAGGTCTTTGCCTGATAGGTGTAGATGTTGAAAGGAAGGACTGTTCTCACCAGTCAACTACATAGACCAAAGCACTGTTCCTAGATATGGCGACCCTGCCTGCTGACCTCAAGGCTCTGTCTCTGGTCAACCAGATCAACAACTTAATCTCCTTGTAATGGTGTAGAGGCAAGTATGAGTTCAAAACTCTTCTGTCCTGTTCAAAAGCTGTTACAATCCTTGCTCTTCCTACAAGGAAACTGAGCTATGGAATAGTTACCGAAGTTGAGTATGACCTTTTCCTAAAGAGCCATGAAGCAGCATGCTAGGCATTGCTACCAAGCACTGTGGGCAGAACAGGCTAGAGATGTAATTACTGCTGCACTTGTGATGAACTTACATATTTATCTTCTAGACATTTCTTCTATTCCATAGACATTTGTGTTGTAAAGTAGCTATGGATCCGCATTAAAAAAACAGAAGTTCAGGAAAAGCTTGAATACATGTGTTACTTGCCTGCTCTTTGCAGAGGTGGGAAAGCACTCATCTCTAGGGTTAATGGTTGGGAACAGAACATAGGTGTTTCTTTCCTTCCTTCCTTCCTTCCTTCCTTCCTTTTAATACTAGTTTGGTCCTTTGTTCTCTGTGATGTTGGCAAGGGCTCCCAAGCATATGCTCACTTTGAGGTTGTTTGGAATATTGTTCTTCAACTGTGTGAGAGGGGAGAGAGAGTAGTAGGAAGGGCTTTGAACAAGCTCAATCCAGCACCATCTTGAATAGGCTAGTGTGATTTGGGCATACACTCCTCAGCTGTGCCTCCTGGAAAATGGGTATATTATAACAGTTGCTGACTTCTCAGCATGATTTCAAAACTAAAAAGGAGATTCTAGCTGTGAATTATGTATGCAGGATCAAGGTGTTGGGCAAGATAGGAAAGCAATCTTTGGACATGTAGATCTATACACAGTCTAACCACCGAGATGGCCAGGCCCCTTGCCTCTTACCTTGGCCTCAAGAATGTATTAGCTCACTGCCCTTGGATACTTCTTCATTCCCTCCTTTTCCTTCACATGACTTTGCTTTCCCTTATTCCCAGGGGGTTTGAGCCACTCTCTGTGATTACAAGGTGGAGTACTGCTTTTGAAAGCAGAAAGCTAACAGCCCTGTCATTTTACTAGGAATCCCCAAAGCTATAGCTACTGAATGTGAACACCGAGGCTGCCTGGCAACTACAGCTCACAGTGGAGATTTATCACAGAAAACAAGCTCAGTCCAGAGAGCGTCCACGGGGACTGTCGTAGGGCTATGGTACAGCAAACAGCAGAAGGTTTGGGAAGGGTATTAACATTATCCAGTGTTTGTCACGCTCAAGGCAGAGAGTGAGGTATGAGGCTGCTGTCTCTCTGACTTTGCAGAGGAGAAGGCTAAAGTTCTGGAAGGTCAAATGGGTTGCTTAAGGCCACACAAGCTTAGGCATGGATGAGTTAACATTTGAATCTGCATTCTTCATGGTTTCCGTAACTTCATGCCAAGGGGTATCAAATATAGTCACTTATATTTTATAAATGAGAGAAAATACACAGGGAACCAGAATAATTACACTGTCTTAACCAAAGGCTGAGATCACAAAGGCCTGTTGTTTCTGCCTTTAGGCCAAAATGAGGTCAATCTGTTGATTTAAAATGAAAAATGAAATTCTTTACTTTTCTCCTCTTGATATGAAGTACAGACATGCTTTTTAGCATTTCCTCCTCAAATATGCCCTCAGGAGACGCCCATGCCAGCCAGGCAGGGCTATTAGTGGTTAAAGGTCAAGGGTCACACTGAGATACAGTGGCCCTAAAAAGAAGTTATGAAACCCTATCAGTCTGGCAAGAAGAAATTAAAGGAAACACGGAATGTTCTCAAATACATAGAAAGGGATTTGTTTCACAACTTCTCTAAACAAATTCTAAAACATGTGTACTTCTAGGAAGCCGGGCAGTTAGCGAATGCCCTGCTGCTCACAGCGAGTTTGAAGCATCATCAGAGCATGACCTGACTTGTGCGCCTGCCATTCCCGAGCAAACACACGCTTTCCTGGTAGTGATTCTTAATGTTTCTGCTAGAAGGTGACTCATGTTGTTGGTGCTCTGAGCACTTTAGTTGGGAAAATAGATTTTATTGAGCGACTGGTCAGCTGTGACTGAGTTACAAAGGCTACACATGGAGTTACATACCAGCTCCCATGGGGCTTATAACCTGACAGGGAAAAGCAAACAAACCATCAAACAGTTATGGCTTGTCTGTTAACATGAGAGCTGCAATAGGCTGGGATACCTGTGAAAGTTAAAGGTTCTCCAACCCAGTGGAAGGTCAGCAAAATGTCCCTGGCTCAAGTGTTACCTAAAGTGAGGTCCCAAAGATGGAGAGTTAATGGGGTGTATCTTAGTTAGGGTTTTCCTGCTATGGACAGATACCATGACCAAGGCAACTCTTATAAAGACAACATTTAATTGGGGCTGGCTTATAGGTTCAGAGGTTCAGTCCATTATCATCAAGGCTCCAGGAGCATGGCAGCATTCAGGCAGGCATGGTGCAGGAGGAGCTGAGAGTTCTACATCTCCATCTGAAGGCTGCTAGCAGAATATTGGCTTCCAGGCAGCTAGGATGAGGGGCTTGAAGCCCACACCCACAGTGACACACCTACTTCAAGGCCACACCTACTACAACAAGGCCATACTTACTCCAACAGGGCCACAGCTTCTAATAGTGCCACTCCCTGGACCAAGCATGTACAAACCATCACAGGGTGTTTTTCTGCAGAAAGGGGAATGTATGGGAAGGGCCAGAAGAGACTATGTGTGTCTGGGAAGTTGAAAGGGATTCTGTGTGGCTATTGGAGATGGCTGGATACTCGGGCAGAGACCTGTCTTACGGCTGTGTTAGAGATTTAAGAATGAGGATACAATGATCACTTATGTTTTAGAAAGATCATGATTCTGGGCATGTGTATCCCAAAAACCCTGCTGATCTGGAGCATGAGATACAGAGTGGTGACAAGAAAAAAAAGCATGAGGTGGTCGCCATGGTTCATACTCTAGATGGCCATGGACTACTCCAAGTCATATTGTCAGAGCTGGGAAGGAAGAAACCAGTACAAGAACCCCCTAAAGAAATTTACCAGATCAACAAGACTTTTGTGTTGGATTCAGTGTGAGGATTGTGTTGGGAAGTGGTCCAGGATGCATGTGGTACCCAGGTTTCTGGGATGTAGATGAGATCAGTGTCTTAGTTACTGAGCACTGCAGAAGGAACAGAGTTTTTGAGAAATGTTAGGGAGTTGTATATTAACTACTTCTCTTGTTACTGTCAATAAAAAAGTCAACAGAAGGAACTTAAAAGTTCTAGAGCTGGAGAGATGGTTCAGTGGTTAAAAGCACTGGCTGCTTGCTCTTCCAGAGGTCCTGAGTTCAATTCCCAGCAACCACATGGTGGCTCACAGCCATCTGTAATGGGATCTGATGCCCTCTTCTGGTGTGACTGAAGAGAGCAATCGTGTACTCATATACATAAAATAAATAAATAAATCTTTAAAAGAAAAAAAGAAAAAGAAAAGTTCTAGGGGATATAGTCCATAATAGTGGAGAAGGTGTGTTGGCTAGAGCAAGATGCAGCCTGTCATACTGTGTACACTGTAAAGAAGAGGCAAGTGCTGGCTTCTGTTTCTCAGCTTGCTTCCTCTTTTGCATTCATCCAGCCCAGTGCCATTCACATTCAAGGTGGGTCATTCTTGCTCAGCTAAACCTTTTTGGAAACTCTCAGACACACAAGCACAGAGATATGTTTACATGGTGATTCCAGCCAAGGTGGCATGGAAGCTTAACCATCACAAATTCAATTTGGGAAATGATGCTGGAAAAGTAGAGGGTGGCCAGATGGAGTTTTTTCATAAGATTGTATTGTCCATAGGTCCAAAGCTCTGGCCATTCGTGTGCCCAATTATAAACCATTGCCCAATTATACTCATAGGCACTACCAGAAATAATGTAGTAGTATGGGGAGGGGTCTATTTAGAAGTATCTAGATGGGAGAGTGAGGGCCTTCTCCTATTGATACAAGGAGTCAGCCCTATGGAGAGCAGAGGTCACTGGGACTTGGGACCTTAATCTGTTTTTGCTTCTCAGCCAGGAAACTCCAAGAAAAATCTTGAATAAGATTCCAACTCAAGAAATCCCCAACTACATGGTGGCTTGACATTCCATTTTTCTACTTTATTATGATTGTGGAGAAACAATCCATATGCAGTTTTTTAAAAGCCTTGAAAATGAATGATTAATGTGTATCTCATCCTGGACCAGTGATGAGAGGTATGATCCTCTGTTGATGCTATGCAGAGGCAATGACCCACAACTCCTAGTCAGGCAATCTGAGGGATGCCCTTGATGCTCCACACTAGTGGTTCTCAACCTGTGGGTGGTGACCCCTTTGGGAAGTTAGACCATCGGAAAATGCAGATATTTACATTACAATTCGTAACAGTAGCAAAATTACAGTTATGAAGTAGCAACAAAAATAATTTTATGGTTGGGGGTCACCATGACAGGAGGAACTGTGTTAAGGGGTCACAGCATCAGGAAAGTTGAGAACCTCTGCTCTACAGTGAACTGTGTTGCTAAGCTGTGATACTTCACAGACCATCCTAGTAGGAATATGGAAGACATTGGTGCTGAGGGTGATTTGAACTGTGCAGACCTAGCCCTAGAGGTTTCAGAGGAGAAGAATTTCAATGTGTGGCCTAGAGAGTGTTCTTGTGATATTTTGGTGAAGACTGTGGCTGCGTTTTGCCCTTGTCTGAAGAGTCTGCCTGAGACTAAGGTAAAGAGATTTATATTAATTGCATCGACAAAGGAAATCTCAAAAAAGCCCAGCAGAGACTTTGTTCTCATTCTATGGTTTAGTCTTATAAAGAGCATTTTGATCAAGCGTAACAAGCTTCAAAAGGAAAAGTACAAAATGATGGTTCAAAGAATAAAGGGCTACCAAGAAGTACCATGGGAGCTGAATCCCATGTTCAAAGAGATAAACAGATTAAGGGAGTGGTGACCTCCTGGCAAGGTCCCACCCAGCTGAACTTATTGTTTATGTGTTTACAGTTGAATAAGGGATAGTTATGTTAGGCATTATTACCTGGTTATTGTTCTCATTTGGACTTTGGAATAAACTACAGTCCAAAAATGGAGGAGACAGGCTTTTGATCTGCATCTTGAGGGAATAGTGGTCATGGAAAGCTTAGGTCCAGGCATAGTAATACATGCCTTGAATCCCAGGAAACAGAGGCAAACAGATCTCTGAGTTCAAGGCCAGCCTGGTACAGAGCAAGTTTCAAGTAGAGAAAACCTCAGGTCCAGGTATAGGGATATATGCCTTTAATCCCATCAGGAGACAGAGCTATGCAGATCTCTTGAGTTCAAGGCCAATCTACAGAGCAAGTTCCAGGACAGCCAAGCTTAGGCAGTGAAGGAGTTGGAAAACAGAAAGCTGGTGATAATGTAATAGAACAAGGGGGCCATGTTCCAGCTCCAGCAAGTGCAGAACTTGGCAGCTTTGGCCATGTGACTCTGGCTTCAGAATCAAGAATAAAGGGACTACTGGAACAATTAGCAGTGATTAAGAAGAGACCATTATCATTGATCTGGGAGGTAATATTTTGGGGGGAAGTATTTTCTGAAAACATAAGGAAGCTGTAGTCCAGAGATAGCCAAGGTTGTGCCTTGTACTTCAGCTGGACTTGGTAAGAATCACCTAGATGATACTAGTTTTGAAGGCATGAAGGGGTCATGGAGAGCAGCTGAGGCTTGTCATTGGGAGAAGCCAGGGAAGGCCACTGGTGAAGATGCAGCCTCTGTTGCAGTAGATGGCCCAGGACTGAAGGGGTCATGCAAAGAAGTTGAGACTTGGCACCATAAAGGGAGCCTATGAGAGGCTATTGGTGAAGCTTAGATGCAGTGAAAAACCCCACGTGTTAGAGATGCCAGGACCATGGGATGACCACGAAAAAGAGCAGCAACAGTGGAGTGGAGTCAACCAGAGCCTGGAGTGCTATAGAGGGCAGAGCTGGAGAAGTGTTCCAAGCCCTTTGGAGGAGCTCAGAAGATCGTGTATGGATCCAGACATTGGAACAAGAAGCTGTGAAGTTGAAGTTGCCTTGGAGACTCTATAAAGTGTTACAGATGCGAGAGCCATGGGATTCCTGCCAAAGAAAGCTGCTGGGGGGCGGGGGGAGAGGTGGAACCAGACCAGGAGAAAGAAGTTTGTTGCAGTCAACAAAGATGAAAGGAGTTGAAGATCTTAAGGCATGAAGATAGAGATCATCAGCCATGGCGATGTAGAGTTTGGAGTTTGCCCAGCTGGTTCCTGGTCTTGTTTGGTCCAGTATTTCTATGATGGTTTGGAATGGTAATGTATATCCCAGGATGTGTGAGGTATGTGATCTGCTTTTTTTTTTTTTTTTGGTTTTTCAAGACAAGGTTTCTCTGTGTAGCCCTTGCTGTCCTGAACTCACTCTGTAGACCAGGCTGGCCTTGAACTCAGAAATCCACCTGCCTCTGCCTCCCAAGTGCTGGGATTAAAGGCGTGTTCCACCACTGCCTGGCGTGATCTGCTTTTTGATTTTGATTTTATAGGGTATTACTGTTAAGTGATTGAATGAATCTCTTTGAACTTTGGACTTTTAACATTGTTGAGACTGCTACAAACCATGGGAACTTTTGAAATTGGACTAAATATATTTTGTACTATGCTGTGTTTAGGTATGGCCCCCATGTAATCTTGTATTTGAACAAGCCTATGGGGGCCAGGGAGTGGTATGTCATGGCTTGAATATGCTTGGCTCAGGGAGTGGCATTATTAGGAGGTGTGGCCTTGTTGGAGTAGGTGTGTCACTGTGGGGGTGGGCTCTGAGACCCTCTTCCTGGCCACATGGAGCATAGTCTTCTCCTTGTTTGCCTTTGGAACAAGGTATAGAACTCTCAGCTCCTCCTGCACCATGCCTGCCTGGATGCTGCCATGCTTCCAGCCATGATGATAATGGACTAAACCTCTGAACCTGTAAGCTAGCTACAATTAAATGTTTTCTTTCATAAGAGTTACCTTGGTCATGTTGTCCATAGCAATGGAAACTCTAAGACAACCCCAAAATAAACACACACACACACCACCACCACCACCAACAACAACAACAAAAACAAAAACAAAGCATAGAAAACATCTCATCGTCGAGGTTGTAGCATATCACAGTGTATCCCACAGTGTATCCCTCTGACCACGCATCTTCACTTGCAAATGTTCATTGCAATGAGTCATTGGTCTGGTTTGAGGTCTCTCGCTTCTGTGACACCATCAATATTGGATTCTCACCAGGACTCCCACGGTTGCTCTGCGTCATGAAGATACTACAGCTTTGGAACAGCAGGAATAGTCCTTCCACAAAATTCAACCATTTGCAGATATCAATTTGGGAGTGGGCCAGTTTAGAGCCCTGGATCTGGGCCTAGGTGGTAGCCGACTGGTCAGCAAGCAGGACTTCCCTTATTTGCACCACCAGGGCAAGCACTTAAGCACTACTCTGGCAAGGTTACCCATCAGTAGGAGGCAGGATCAACTCTCCTGGTCTCATGCCTTCAGGCAGCTCACCTGAGCCTTTGCCATCAGGACCAGCTCCACTGTGTTGCCCAGGTGAGGTGCAGGGCCCGCTCTCCTAAGTGCTACAGCCAGCAAGAGGGCAGGGCTAGCTCTCCCACTCTTAAGCCACTGGAGCCCATTCTCCTGGCTACTGCAAGGGGAAAGGGGCAGGGAGGGCATCACCCCTGCACCTAAGTCACTTCACTGCAGACAAATGGCAGAGCCAGCTATCTTGTGTTCTTCACCTCTGGGCTGGCTCACCTGTATCCCCTCAACCCCTACCAGGGGATGCACTACTGTGCTGCCTAGGTGAGGTACAGAACCTGCTGTACAGAGAGCTGCAGCCAGCGAGGGACAGGGTCCCCTGACTGTAGAAGGTGAGAGGGCAGTTATTACCCGTGCACCCCACACCACCAGACGAGGGAGAGCCAGCTTTCCCTTGATCTTGCCCTCAGGGCTGGCTCACCTGAGCCCCCTCTGATAATCAACTTGATGGGATTTAGAATCATGTAGGAGACAAACTTCTGAGCATGTCCATGAGGGCATTTCCAGAGAGGTCTAGTTAAGGCGGGAACGTACGCAACACCATTCTACAGGCTGGGTTCCTGGACTGAGGAAACAGGAGAGAGAGAAGGGAACACCACCATTCACCTCTCTGCTTCATGCCTGTGGGTAGCGTGGGCAGTGCCACTATCTGCCCTGTGCTTGTGCTGACATAAATCTTTCCCACCATGGTGGATTGTACCCTCAAAATGGATGTAAGGTATTTCATCACACAGATGAGCAGAGCAACCAAAATAGAAGCAAACAGAAGAGAGGAAAGAGACATGAGGCTAGCAAGACAACAACAGAGAGAGAGAGAGAGAGAGAGAGAGAGAGAGAGAGAGAGAGAGAGAGGGAGGGAGACTGCTTGACTGAAACAGGAGCCTGGGAGCTGAGCCAGCCTCTCTGGGTGGTGGGGCCCTCCCTCCTTACCCCTGTGGGCACACCCAGGGCCATTGAAGCTTCCTGGAACTCTTTGATAGTCGGTAATTTAGTCCACACCTCCCTGGATGGAAGCTAGCCAGGTTATTTATTAGTCAAGAGATTTGGAAACATTATCTTTCCTGAGCTTCAGATTTTCCCTCTGAAGATGAGAGTAATGAACACAAGATTTCGAGGAGTTAAAGGCACAAATGCTGAAAGCCTTGAACCTGCTAAGATTTAATGTGTTATCAGTAAGTGGGAATGATTATTACTGTTGGTTTTAGTTGCCAAATACAACAAAGAGAGAAAAAGTTAATCTTTTTAACCAATTACTGAACACATTTTTTCAAGGCAAGACTAATATTTGAGTTTTTAAAGATCAGTTAAACTATAGATTATTTTTTTTTACCAGAATCTCCAAACTTTAAAATGTTTACACACACACAGTATGTCAGTCAGCTTGGGACCTTGTCGTGATCCCACAGAGGGATGAGGCTAGAATGTTCTAGATGAGGGAGAACAGGAACTTTGGAAGAGTAGATTCCAGGCTGTGCTTGCTCCTTTCAACCCTATATAGGACCTTGTAAGTTTGATAGTTGTGGAGAGCCTGTCATCCACATGTGGGGCAGACACAGTTTTCTGAAGCGGTGGGAACAGTTTCTTCCCTGACCTGCTAAGATGGCACCCTATTTTCCCCACACTAAAAACCTCAGATCTGAAGGGATGGGCAAGATGGTTTAGCTGATATAGGCACTTGCCACCCAGTTCAATGATCTGAATCCCATCAGAACCCACTTGTCAAAGGAGGGAATCAATAACCTCAAGTTGTCACCTGTCCTTGGCACAAATGCCATGGCACACGCCCATATGCACATATACACACAGTAACTAAATGTAAAAAATATTAAAACAAAGACCTCTGATTGTAGCATTTCCCAGCTGCGCTAAAGGAATCTTTGGCACAGATACTGCCTTTATTTTAAAATTTGTATTCTGTTCATCTCGGTTCTTTGCAGTATTTTTCTTTTTTAAGGCTCTGGATTATAACATCCGTTACCCTGATTCTTGATTTTTGGTATCCTGTCAAGTCTGTGCCCTAGATCCCAGCCCGTGAGTCCTGGCCTATGGAGTTAATCCTACAGCAGGCTGTCTGAGGAGGCTGGGTCTACCCTCCTGCTACCTCTTCATGGCTGCCAGAGGGGCAGTGGCCACACCCTCCACCTCCCCCCAGAGCAGGTGGGTGCTTGCAGAAGGCAGACCAGTTTCTGTAGCCAAAGGAAACAGTCTCTAAGAAACCAATCTACTAGGGGAGGAAGGACACATTCCAAAGATGGTCAGGAATTATTTCTAGAATATTTATTCTTTTAAGTTCTGGGCACTTCCGTCTCCTCTTCTTTGGTAAGGAAGTGCACAGGCTGCCTTCCAGGGGATGCCTGTCAGTAGCAGCTCTCCCAGTCCATAGCCAGCCATTCCTCTTTGTTCTACTGTGAAAGGCACAGGGAAGCCATTCAAAGGAGCTTTGCCTTGGAACAGAAACCTCAAGTTTTCCCTGAAGTATCTCTGCTTTGGGGCTTTGGAGTCACCTGCCTGCCGTCCACCTCCATAGTCTCCGCCCACTCCCAGAATCCCCCTTGCTGTCAAATCGAAGGGCAAGGCCTGGAGGTTTGGCAGAATCAGTTAAGTAGGAAAAAATTATTTCTCTGTTTCTTCACCTAACTGAGATAAAATTTCATTGATGTGATAAAAGTCTTCTCAAGTAGTACAAATAAATGCCAGTCTTCAGGAGAGAGTAGAATGTTCTAGAATACTCTGGAAAAACAAATAAATCAGAGCTCTGTGTGTCAAATATATCACTGGGCTTGATTCTTCCCAAGGATGTTCCCAGGGAAACACAGCAGACTTGCTGTCTAAGAATGCTGAATCCAGAATGGGATCTGAGTTATTTCCTTTTCCTCTCCTTGTTCTCTCTTCTCATTTCCACCAAGATGATCTGCCAGCATCCTTCCCCACCCCTCCTGTTCTGTCATATGTACTTCTCTGTGTGCACACACATGTGCAAATGCCTTGGACCATACTAGGTTTGTGTAGGTGGCACTTCTTAGGATGTTCCACTATCCCGTTACCATTCCACTTTGAGACTAGACAAGCTGAGGCCTATTCAGATTGGAAGAGGGTGCCTTTTACCTTTCGTTTCCATTCCCAGAGGTAATTGCTTGCCAAACAGATTACATTCCTAATGCTAGCCACCAAGAGCCACTTCCTCCTCCTGAGGCTGACTACCAAGGCCCAGCTATCAAAGTATGGAAGTCCAGATATCAAAATCCCCCTTTTTGGGCTACCTTAATTAACATGCCCAATCAAAATTAACCAACTCATCCTAACACAGGGCAGAAGCCCAGAGGTGGAAGGCTTGTAGGCAGCTGAAAGGGTAGGCTGTTTTTTGTTCTCAAAATCTAGGGCTCCTTTGGTGCACCCATTTCACTGAGCTGCTTTGTGGAGACTCTCCAATGCCACATGCCAATGACTGAGAATGTACCCTACTGTGAAAGTGGATGTCCACATTTTGAACGTTAGAGACTTTGTTCAACATGGATTTTAGAAACTAAGTTTTACTTAAATGATTGACATTACAATATTTGATTGCTGAGTTTATTTGGTACCCCAGGCTGTATCTCCTTTGTCTCACCCTACTGGCTCTACAGCAAGAAGCTTCTGAGAGGTCGGTCAGCTTGTGTAAGCTGGCCACAAGTGCTCCTAGCTGCCTGCCTTCTCTGACTCTTATGCTCATTGTTTCGTTCCCCAGGTCTTCCAGGAAGTACGACTGATCAGAATGGCCCAGAGAGAACAGGTGAGTACCTAAGTGGGTACAGGGACAAGACACCCTGGCTTGCTTTTTGCCAGAGGGGTCAATGATGCTGCAGCAGACTGGCTGCTGCCCTGCTGCTTTGAGTAAGTTAGCATAGCGAACCCCTTTTCTGGGAAGGGGGACTCTTCAGGACCCAACTTCCATGGATCCCTCCTCATCGGCCTTTAGGGAAACAGAAGGGAACATTTCGATCAAGGTTTTTCTTAGAAAAGCCCTCCGTGGACCTGTTATGGGAAACGAAGCTGGTTTTGTTTTCTTTGATTAATCACAGTGCCCTGTTTCCAAAAGCAAATGTGGCCTTGCATCCTCCAAGGCACAGCCTGTGCTGTAAAGGAGAGAGCCAGAAGTTGTCCCCAGGATCCATGCAGCCTTGTCTTCTTCAGCCTGTACCTGTACAGAGTTCAGGTTACTCCCTTTTTCCTTTGTGATTTCTGCCAGTAGGAGTAGGGAGAGATCTTTCATGATTTCTTTCCAGTTCCTTGAAAGTCGGAGGGGAGAAGCTGGCAGTGAATTATGTAACAGCCTGTTCGAAGCAGCAGCGGCTTCCTATATAGGAAGGGGTATTTCCCAGCCAGTTTCTGTTAAGTATAAAGAAAAGTCTACTAATTTTATGGTGAAAAACCAGGGAGACTGTACCCACAGTCCTACCTCTACTGTCCTTGCTCACTACTTTGGTCAGAAAAACAATTCTCAGGATGATGGTGAGGGTGGCGGGGGGGGGGGGGGAGGGCAGGGGGGAGGAGGGCAGGTGGTGGTGATTATGACAACATGACCAAATGACAACAACAACAAAACTCCCAAAGCCTTTTTGAAGAAGACCAAGGGGGTGGAGGGTTTGTTCTCTAGCTTCAGGTGGACACAGCATCATCATTCTTGTTCAAAGTCACAAGAAAAACAGAGAAGAGGGCGAGAAAGCTGGCTAAAGCGTGTGCGTGTGCTTGTTTTCACTTAAGAGTCAGGGAGTTTTAAAAATAGTCAGCCTGCCTTTTTCTTTCAGGGGAGCCCTGAGCACTTCAATTTAAGCTCTACAGAAGCCTCAGCTGCTTTCTTTTGTTTGTAGACTAAACACCCCTGGAAGCCTCCTCTCTGGCATCACCCCAGGGGCCTGGCTCCTTACCTCTAGATAGTGATTTTTTAATTAAGGGCAATTTTGCCTTCTAAGGGGACATTCAGCAACTTCTGGAGTGTATATGAGTGTGTGTGTATGGGGTGTGTGGGGGGGGGGGCCCCTCTCAGCCCTGTCATCAGAGACTGGCTCTTCAGCCTGTACCTTCTGGGGAGTCCAGGTTACTCTTTCTTTGTGTTTTTCTGCCAGTAGAAAGATGCTGCCAGCATGTCAATAGAAGGAGGCTAGGAATACTTACATAGACTCCCACCGCACAGATGGACCATGGAAAATGCATGTTGTGCTGACCCTGAGAAGCCTAGGTCCATACTGGGCTAGGAAATCAAGGGGAAGCTCTCAACTCTGAGGGTTGCTGAGAATCATTTGGGCTTGCAGGAGGCTTGGCCTCTCTCCAATGGCTGCTGTGAGAGTCAAGGCTGCTGTATGAAATGCCCTCTGGCTGTGGTCAAGGGTCCCCCATGGAGTTTACTGTGGGGACACACAGCAAGCACATCAGCTAGACCTGATGTTTTATAATTTATAGTCACAGGATGTCTGTCTTCATTTAGCAACAAGCCGGCTGGCCACTGTCCTGCCAGGGAGGAAGCAGTTATACAGAGGCCCAGGCCAGCTGACAGCCCGTGGTACATGGAGATAGCTGGTGCTCAGAGGCACCTGGGAATAGACCCAGCCTAGATGGCTCTGAGCAGGCGGTACCCCTTCAGACCCATCCTGTCAGCAGCAGGCCTTGCCAGAGGATGGCCTATTGAACATTTCCAGGAATAGCACTGCAGGCCTGTCAACTGCTTTCTTGGAAATACACTCAATAAGGATGGCTGTCCTCCAGCCGGCAGAGCAGAAAGCCTGGCCTGGACCACCCCAAGGAATGGCAGCATCCAGAGGCAGCCTTCCTCAGGACCTGGAGAGTAGGGGATCTGTTCTTTTGGGCTGCTTGTGGGACTTCCATCAGTTGCCAGAGTCACTTGGAGTGGAAAGGGCCGTGAGGTGGCCTGCAGAGGCTCTTGGTACAGCTTCCTTCAGACAGCTCTGTGTCCTTCACATGCATAAAATATCAACAGGCAGGAAGATGACAGGTTAGATGACCAGGCCTTGTCAGCAGTGAGATCCCACATCACCTGACAGTGCACACCTACACACCTTCTCTTATAAATTTTACCCCTAAGGGCACCCAAAGGAGCCCCAGAAAGGGGGTTCTTTCTTTAAAGCCTCATCTTCCAGTCATTCTGAAAATTTATCAAATATAAGGCAAAAATGAAAGAAAAGCTTATAATTTATTGACTTACTCCTACCATGTGCAAATTGACCTTTTCTTTCAGGGAGGCCTGATGTGTCTGTTAGCATTTGGCCACCCTGGAACCTCCCTTGACCTCTGGTTCAGGAAGGGCACATGTAGTGTGGCTGGATTCAAAGAGCTCCCTGCAGACCCAGGCATGGGTGGGTGTCATGCATGAACAAGAGACCCAAAACTTTCTGGAATATTTGGGAAATATTGTTTAATCCTATTTTTTGCATTATGAGAGAATTATGAAGTTTATCATAGAGCATTTTTATCTTGAAGAACTACAAGAAAACATTTGAGGCCTACACAGAGCCATTGTGAGCTAGGGATCACACTAAAACCAATGACTTGTTTTGGAGAAACAAGAAATTGCTTTTTGACACAGGTCCCAAATATTTGCCATTTAGTCCAAACTTAGATGAACCGGGCATCGTTTGTTTTGGTAAATCCCATCATCCATTTGGGGAGGAAGAATGGACTACTTATTAAATTATGATGGGAAACATCAAGAAAAAAAAACTAAGAAAAACATTTCAGGCAAGCAAGGAGGAAGAAGGAGAAGAGTGCTGAGGGAGAGGGAAAGAGAGAGACCAGGAAGTAACAGAGACAGGCAGAATGAGAGAAATAGTGCACTGAGGAGAGAGGCGGAAAGGGGAGCTCCTGTGGAGGGTACAAAGGATCTGGGAGATGATGATGTCTGCACAGAGTGCCCTCTCCCAGGATGTGCTGTTAGGTTGGCTAGCCACTGCTCCTACATCTTCTTGATGTTTCTTGGTGAAACTCACAGTGGCTGCTAGAGAGAGACACGAGTCTCCATGCTGCCACTGCACCATCTACATTTATATTATCCCAGATCGGGTCATTCAAGAGACTGACCTCCTGAAGTAGAGTCCTACAAATCACACCAAGCCTGAATGGTACCCCGTTAGAAGTGAGTTCCCCATGGAGACTCATAAGCAGAGCCCCACTCTGTCTGAGCTGGTCTCTGTTTTACCTGTAAGGAAAATGACTTTGAGTAGCAGTTTCCTTCTTAGCCCTGATCTGTGTTCCTCTCCTAAAGCCTGCCTGTACTTAGATCACTGGAGCCGTTTCTACAGTGGCACTGTAAGAGTTCCCAGATATCTGTCTGAGTCAGCTGCTGGGTGGAACCTCTCAAAGGACATCTTGCTCCTGTCTGCAAGCATGACAGAGTATCCTTAATAGTGTCAGGGGTTGGTGCTTGCCCATGGGATGGGTCTCAAGTTGGGCCAGTTATTGATTGTCCATTCCCTCAGTCTTTGCTCCCTCCCCTGTACCTGCATTACTTGTAGACAGGATACATTTTGGATTGAAAGTTTTGTGGGTGGGTTGGTGTCTCTATCGCTCCACTGGAATTCCTGCCTGGCTACAGGAGGTGGCCTCTTGGAGTTCTATATCCCCAGTGTAGTTGAGTCACAGCTAAGGTGGCCCCCATTGATTCTTGGGCACCTCCCTCATCATTCCAGGTCTCTGTCTCATCCTGGAGATGCCCTGCACCTCCCCTCCCCTCTTAGTTGAAGATTTCCACTCATTTTCATGGCCATCTCTCCTGTTCTTCCCCACACCTGATCCTGAACCCCCATCCTTCCCCATTCCCCTCCTCCCTCCCAGTTCCTTCCCTCCATCTGTGTCTTATGACTATTTTATACAGACACCCACAGCCAAACAGTGGATGGATCTTGGGGACTCTTATGGAAGAATGGGAGGAAGGACTGTGGGCCTCTAAGGGGATAGATAGGAGCCTCATAGGAAGACCAGCAGAGTCAACTAAGCTGGACCCTTGGGGCTCTCAGAGTCTGAACCACCAACCAAAGAACATACACGGGCTGGACCTAGGCCTTCCAGTACATATATAGCAGATATGCAGCTTGGTCTTCATGTGGGTCCCAAACAACTGGAACATGGGCTATCCCCAAAGCTGTTGCCTATACGTGGGCTATGTTCTACCATCTGGACTCCCTTGTCTGGCTTCAGTGGGAGAGGAAGTACCTAACCTTGCAGAAACTTGAAGTGCCAAAGTAAAGGGGACACTTGGCAGGGGCACCTGCTCAGAGGAGCAGGGAGCGGGAGGAGGGAAGGACTGCAGGAGGGGGTAGTGGGGGGGGGCAGTGAGCGGGATGTAAAGTGAATAAGTTAAAAAAAGTAAAATAAAAAAAGAACACCCAGATAAAAGCCAGTGTGACCTTTAAGCTCCTGTTGTCAAATAATACAAATAATAACAGAGTGAGACCAAATATTTTAGACCCAGTCCAATGGCGGGACAAGGCACCCCTCCCCCACCCATCCCCACATGGTGTGGTCACTGGCAACTCTTGGGGTTTTAGAGGATTGGAATCTGGACAGTAAAATGGACTCCATTGCCACAATCTCACAGAATGTTTCTTGTTGAAGATGATTCAGAAAACACTTCTCTAGCTTCTTTGGCTTCTGAGCCGTTGCCTTGAGGAGCAGAAGCCCTGGCATCCGACAGCAGAGGCTTCTTGAATTGCTAGCGCCCTTCTCTTTTACCCACAGATGGAGGTCAGGGTGGCCTAACCCAGAGGAAGGCTTGGCAGGTTTCTGAGGGTGGAGATGAGAACTGGACCTTCTGACAAAACGCCTGCACAGATTGAGCCTGCCAGCTGCTGTGTGTACTGAGAAGAGGCTGCCTTTGCTTAACCCCTGCCATTTGGATGGTAAATGTCCCCCCTCCCAGGTCCTTGAGGACTTGCCCTTAAAGGAGATTGCAGGACTTTCAGTCCCTGACTCTCTCATAGTCTCTCTCTCTCTTCTCTCTCTCTCTCTCTCTCTCTCTCTCTCTCTCTCTCTCTCTCTCACACACACACACACACACACAGTGTCTCTCTCCCTCCTTTCCCCCTCCACCTCACTCCCTCTCTCTCCTCAATGTGTGTGTGTGTGTGAGAGAGAGAGAGAGAGAGAAAGAGAGAGAGAGAGAGAGAGAGAGAGAGAGAGAGAGAAGGGGGAATCTGTACATGCACTTAAGATTTACCTCTCTTGTACCATCCACTATGTTTTTGTTTTGTTTAGAGACAGAATCTTTCCTGGCCTAGAACTGGACACGTAGGCTAAGCTAGTTGGCCAACAAGCCCTAGGGTACTGCTTGTTTCTGCTCCCCAGCCCTGGGATTACAAGTATTTACCGGATCATGTCCAGCTTTTTAAAAAGTAGATTCTGACATCAAATTCTGCTCTTTTATGTTTGCAAGACAAGCAATTTGTCAGTCTGAGCTGGCTCTGAAATACCCACTTTTTCTTTTCTTCCTTTTCTTTTTGTGCTTCTTAGCCATGGGGTGAATCATTGCTTTGCTGCCCATACTCCTCCATAGCAAACCAGAAACCGGATTCAGGGCCTAACAGCAGTGCGTCTCTCTGATACCGGGCTGGGCCATGTAAGAACCTCTGCCCTTCCATCCTAGTCCCTCCTCATCTGAAGGGGGGAGGAGCTGGAAACTTGAAATTCTAGTAGGATCCAAGGGCTACAGTCTACATGCCCATGTCTCCACCAAAGTCACATGTTGACACCTATTCTAGTCTGGCAATGCATATTTGACTGAGTCCTCATTAATTTGTCTTCAATAAATATTCATTTAATGAGGTAAGTCCTTTGGGACATGATAGCTCACAAGAGTAGACCCCTTCTGAGAGGAAACAGTGCCACAGAAGAAATCCAGGAGAGGTTGGAGAGATGGCTCAGTGGCTGAGAGTGCTGTTCTTGGAGAGGACCTGAGTTCAGCACAGATATCCCTGACCTCCTGGGGTATATACACAACTCAAAATGAGAAAAATAAATCTTTAAAAAAAAAAGAAGGGAGGGAGGGAGGGAGAGAAGGAGGGAGGGAGGGAGGGAGGGTCCCTTCTACCAGATGAGGATGAAGAGAGAAGAACCATCTAGGAAGAGAACAGTCTCCAGGCACAGAATCTGCCCTGACCTTGAGCTTTGCAGCAGCCCTCAGAACTGTGAGTGTTTGGTGTTTAACCCACCCAGTGGGAGAGCTCTTTACAGACTGAGAGAGACTTCGGGTGACACCAACTCAGGGACCCCATCACTCTGGGAGACAAGCTCCATCTTTTCAATGAGATTCTCTTGTCTTAGATGCTGGATGTCAAGCCCAGGGCCTTGCACATGCTAAGCACGTGCCATGACACTCAGGTCCTCCTCCAGTTCCCTCTTCGTCTTAGGCCTCCCCACTTCCCCAGAACAACCAGCCCTAATTCCTAGGAATACTAGCTAGGAATACTAGCTAGGAATCAGGTGTCATGATTCCATAGGCTGATGATGTTGGTGTAGAATACTGGAAAATTACTTGAAATATGAATTTTAGTAAATCTAGAAGTGATGACACGGATGAAACTATTTTCTGAAAGATTTATTTCTTCTTACAATTCAACTTCAAATATATTGGTACGGACTAGCATGTTTTCTGATAGATTCTAAGACTTGTGTGACTTAGGGGGTCTTTGTAGTTTTCATATAATTTAGGGTGTCTTTTTATATTCTCAGTGGCCCTATCTTCAGGCACAAGAGAAATTAATTTAAAGGTTATTTTAGTTAATAACTGCCAGTTCCTCTGAAACACTGTATGGAGTTAGTTTTGTTTTGTCAAGCAGAACTATCTTCACATTTGAATTCTATTTCTAAGCCAGTAGAAATGTGGTTTGTATTGTGCCATCAGTTTTCAAAACCAGATGTTCTCAACAGTTGAAAATAGCTGAGGTAGTCTCACACTGTAGCTCAGACTATTCGTAAACTCATGATCCTCCTGCCTCATCTCAGCGAGTCCCAGGGTTATGGGTGTGTACCACAATACCCCTAATGTCCTTTACTGGAATGTACTTCTGCACACTTTTACAATAATTTACTGAGCAACTTTCTACCTGGGCATCAGCTGTCGCTGTCCCAGTGTTAACTAGAGAGTTAGGATTTGCACAGGTGCCATAGGGAAAGTTGTAGGATGTTCAGACAAGCTGTGTCCACTAAGTGCCTCATGCTGCTCTCAGAGGATGCCCTCCTCTCTCCCACATCTGTTGCTGCTGACCCTGCATCTGCTCCTCTCACTGCTACACATCACCTCACACACACACACACCCTTCCGTCAATCTTTCAGGTCCCCAGTGCTGAGGGCTCTTTCATGTGGGTACTAAGTCACGGAGCCAGCTGTCACTCATTGGCCACTGATACACTTGCAAGCTGAGCTTACACGTGGATGGTAGCTCCCATTACTATAATGGGATTCTGTGGTGATTAATTTATGAATAGAGGAGAGTTCATTTCAACCCCCAGATTTAGAGTTTCTTCCCCACTGCTGGTTGGCACCGTTACTTTGGACTGAAGGCCAGACAATAGGTAATAGTTGAACTGTGTGTTGACAGTAAACATATTTTAGCATACATATCCACAGTACAGCATTTACTACAGTCAAAGCAAGTCAATGTAACCAACCTCTCATTGTATGGGTATGTGACAAGAATCCATTCAGCTTGGCCAATGTCTCCTCATCTCCCTGTTCCCCTGTATCCTCTGCCTCACTGACTTTGTTTTTCCCCTTGACTGTTTTGTAATAAAGTTTTATTGAAACATCATTGTTCACTTGTTGCAGACTGTCTGAATGGGGCTGCTTGTGTATGTCACAGCAGTAGGGCTGAACAATACAATGAGGAATGTTTGGCTCACAACCCTTGCTGTGTGGGACTTTACATAATGGGTTTGCTGACATCTGTACTAGACTACAAACCCCACAAAGGCAGGGATCACATCTGTCACTTACTTCATGCTTGTGTTCTCCAGCCTGGTGCTTACATGACATGTAGAGTGTGCTCAGTTAAGCCTTGTTGAAGAAAAAAGAAAAGAAAAAAGAAACATTAACTATGAAACCACACTAATATTTATTTTCTTAAAAGAGTCACATAAATCGTATGTTTGACTACACTTTAAAATGCCTGTATCAGAAGGATGCTTAGGATGACTTACAGTGAAACTGACTCTAGGAAAGTGGCTAGTGTTTGTCTTTTAGCTTCACAAGCCCTCTGGCACATGGTACCTACACCAGCCTGAAGAGGCTGGGCATTGAACACATAAAATCACACCACTCAATATTTACTGAGAAGACCTGGGGCCAGGAGTTAGGGCCAAGAGGACAATGGTTCCACGTCTAACCCATCAGAACAAACAGGGATGGAAAGCCAAAGGGAAACAGACTCGGGGTCTAAACATTCGCTAGTACAGATCCAGAACTACCTGAGAAAAGGTGTCAAGTGCAAGGGAATGATCCTGGAGGAAGTGTTGTGGGTGTTCAGAGCAGGGACATACTCCTTGTGACTATAGGGTGAGAAAAGGCTTCAGCCCAGACCCTGTCTGGTCTCAAGTCCAAGACAAGGCTTGGAAAGCAGTATTCTATAAAAGGGGTGTTACCGGCCCTGCTTTACAGAATTTTTATTATGGAGAGCTGATAAGACCTAAAAAATGGATTAAGAGACTAGCAAAGGATTAGGGGGAATTAAAGAATTACAGTGGTGTGATCCAAGGCACAAATACTCAACACTCGGTGAAGAACAGATTTGGGAGAGATTACGAATCATCTGGAGATAATGACCTTAGGATCTCTCCAATTTGGAAAAATGTGATATGATCAGGACACTTCAACAGGCTGGGGTGCTAGCGGGGCTGGTTTTCAACAGAAAAATTCATACACTCAGAAAGTTAGGTAAGAAAATCATCACAACTTGTACATACTCAGGTCTTATGGCGAGCTGGAACCCTACTCCGGTCACCTGACCATCACCTTGGGCTTCCGCCATATTGGATGCATTCGGTGTGGCCGGCCCACCAGCAACACATGAGGCAGAGTGGTAAGGCCACCATCTCCAGAAGTTGCCGAGGAACCAGTAGGTTTCATAGCTGGTCTGGTGAAATCACTGAGACATGGGGTTTTTAGGGAGCTAGCCATGAAACTAATCATGAAGACTTCAGGCTGAGGGAGCCTTGGGAAGACCGGGTTACCTCCAATCTTATACATTCCATGTGAGTTTCTTTGTTATATGAGATCAACAATCTGCAAGGGTTTTTATGGCCAAAAAGCCAGAGATTAATTATGACCAATTTTTTTCAACAAGCCCTGGAAAGTCGATTCACAGAATTACTGATGTTATTTTTTATTGCCGTCTTTTACGAGGACTTTACGCACTTCTTAGAGGAACAACTGTATAATTGTCATGGAAGAGGGTTGCTTTTGGTGAGGTTGGCATCTCTTGCCTGCCTTGAGAGTTCTACTGCTGAGGAAAACAAACAGAACAGCCCAACCCTCCATGACTCGACTCTTTCCAGAACACTCCACGGACATCACACGTCATAGAATTGCAGGGACCTGGAGCTTGCAACACATATTCCAGGAATAAGTTGATACAGCTCAGTTGTGGGATCCTCCATGTGTGTGTGTGAGTGTGTGTGTGTGTGTGTGTGTGTGTGTGTGTGTGAGAGAGAGAGAGAGAGAGAGAGAGAGAGAGAGAGAGAGAGAAGGGGGAAGAGGGGGTGGCAATTGCTTTTTCTAAAGCTGATACTTAGAAAAATCCTGTGATGGAACAGAAGTCTAAGGGACACACTGACACTGCTCTTCAAGTCTCTGCTGAAGACAAACAGGACATCTCTCTGCAGCTGTACCCAAGAGAGAACTTTTTTTTTTCATGTAACCATTAAAGGAGAAGTGCCCCAATGTTCAATGAGTCGTTTTCTCAGAGTCTAAAATGTATTTAAATCAAAAGTAATGAAGTTGACATTTGTAAATGAGAGAGAAGTAACCTATATCCTGTTCCCATATGACATAAATTGCATTTTAAAAAATGATTTACATTTACTTTATGTGCGTTGGTGCTTTGCCCACATGTATTTTTGTATGAGTGAGTGTGTCAGATCCTCTGGAGTTACAGAAAGTTGTGAGCTGCTGTGTGGGTGCTGGGAATTGAACCCAGGTCGTCTGGAAAAGCAGTCAATACTCTTAACTGCTTAGCCATCTCTCTAGCCTCTGTAATGGTCTTCTGACAGCCCTGGGCTTCCATGCAGACCCACTGGATTGGAATGCTGACTCCAGCTCCTGGCATCTGTGTGATCTGGCAAGCTTCCTAAATTTTATAGGCTTCTATTTTCTCATCTGAGAGATGAAGATAATAATAGTATCTATTTAAAGATTAAATGAGAATATCTATGGAGTGGCTAGCTCAATGCCTGGCATACACTTCATCAGCTGTAACTGTTAGGATTATTTATCACTGGAATCAGGGAGCTGGAGGTTAGAGAGATGGCACAGCATCTTGGAACACATGCTGCTCTCAAAGAAGACCTGGATTTGATTCCTAGCACCCACGTGGTGGCTCACGACCATCTGTAACTCCAATTTTAGGGGATCTAATGTCTTCTGATATCCTTGGGCACTGCATGTATGTTTTATGCTTACATATGGGCAAAACACTCAAATACATAAAATTAAAACAATCTAAAACAAGGGAGTTCGGGGATGCTAGTTGGCTGGGAGATCTTAGTGTTGATGTATTCTTAACAGCTGAGCCTCTCTCCAGCTCCTCCTCTGCACTGTGAAGAAGTTTCTGGAGACAGTTGGGATGTTTATTCAGCAATGTGAATAGACTTAATTCTACTCAAAAGTGGTTTAACATGCTAAGCTGTATGTTCTGCATATTTTATAAGATGAGTTAATAAATTAAAATTGAAATTATTTTTAAAGAAAAAAAAACTTTTAAGAGATTTCTGTGCTCCATGAAGTTCAGCCTTGTTAAGACTTTGGTGACTTGCTTTGGGAGGTCATCATGTAGACTGTAAATGTCCGTCAAGGGCCACATGTAAACAGTTGGGTTGTCAGCCTGTGGTACCAGTGGGAGAGGGCAGAAAGTTTTGGAAGAGGGATCAGGTGGCAAGAAGGATTTAAGCCACTGGGTTGGGAGTGTGTCCTTTAAGGGGATATTGAGACCCTGCCTTTCCCTTCCTCTCATTCCCTGGCCACCCTGGGGTGAGTGCCTCCTCTGGCATGTGGTCCTGTAACGATGTGCTCCTCCATAGGCCAACGGTGATAGGATGAGGCAAGCCCCACTGAAAGGTCCAAACTAAACCTTTCTTCCTTGCAAACTGTTTGACTTGGGCATTTTCTTACAACAGTAGAAAGCTGCTGGGTGAAGCCACTCATATGACTGTTGTGCTAACCTCCTGCCAGTAAGTATAGCAGAATATTATTAATAGTGTCAGGGGTAGGCTCTCTCTCATGGCATGGGACTCAAGTTCTGCCAGTCATTGGTTGGTCATTCACTTTCTGCTCCTTCTTTACCTCTGCACCTCTTGTAGGCAGAAAAAAATTTGCTGGTTGTGGCTGGGCTGGTGTCCCCATTGCTCCATTACAAGTTTTCCCTGGTTATAAAAGGTAATGGTTTCATGTTCAATGTCCCCTCTTGCTAAGAGTCTTAGCTAGGGTCACTCTCATAGACTCCTGTGAGTTTCTAGTGTCCTAGGTGTCTAGCTTGTCCCAGAGATTATTCTTATTCCTGTCCTCTCTCCTTTTGATCCCTCCTGCCCCTCTTCATCCCCTCTCCCATCCGATTCCCTCCCTCTGTCCACCCCAGATGTCTGTTTTATTTCCCCTTTTTGGTGAGATTCAAGCATCCTCCCTTGGGTCCTCCTTGTTACTTAGTTTCTTTGGGTCTGTGGACTGTAGAATGATTATCCTGTACTTTGTGGCTAAGGTCCACTTATAAGTGAGTATATACCATGTTTGCCTTTCTGGGTCTGGGTTACCTCATTCAAGATGATATTATCAAGCTCCATCCATTTGCTTGTAAATTTTATGGTGTTATTGTTTTTAATAGCTGAGTAATATTCCATTGTGTAAATGATCCATATTTTCTTTATCCATTCTTCAGTGGAAGGGTATCTAGGTTGTTTCCAGTTTCTGGCTATGAAGAATAAAGCTGCTATGAACATAGTTGAGCAAGAAAGTGTCCTTGTGGTATGGTGGAACATCTTTTGGGGATATGCTCAGGAATGGTATAGCTGTGTCTTGAGGTAGAACTATTCCACACTTTTGAGAAACCACCAAATTGATTTCCAAAGTAGAGACCCACAACCAAACATTAGGCCAGGCTTGGGAATACTGTGGAAGAAGAGAAGGAAGGATTGAAAGAGCCAGAGAGGTCAAGGACATCACATGAAAACCTATAGAATCAACTAACCTGGGCCCATAGGGGCCCACAGAGACTGAACCACCAACCAGAAGGCATGCATGAGACGGACCTAGTCCCCTTATACATATGAAACAGATGCACAGCTTGGTCCTCATGTGGGACTTCTAACAGCAGGAGCAGGGGCTGTCTGTGACTCTGTTGCCTACCTTTGGATCCCTTTCCCCTAACTGAATGGCCTTGTCTAGCCTCAATAGAAGAAGATGCTCTCAGTACCACTACAACTTAATATGCCAAGACAGGTTGATATCCATGGGAAGCCTCCCCTTCTCTGAGGAGAAAAGGGAATGGGGTAGGGGAGGTGAAAGGAGAAGAGGAAGGGGAAACTCCATTCGGGATGTAAATTAAATTAATTAATTATTGAAGAAAAAGAATTTCCCAAAGCAAGATACAGCTTAATAAAAATAATTTTAATATATACATATATTAAATATTTATATGTACTTATATATAAATGGCATATATACATACACATACACTTATACGTATATGAAAGATGTCTGACAACAGGTGGAGGGAAGAAAAGAATTTGCAGGAGGAGAGGAGAATGGGAAAGGGGAGGGAGGACCCAGGGTTGGAGGAGGCCTGTTGGTTTACCTTTGTTTTCTGTTGAGAAACAGTTGCTGTTGTCTTTAGATGAAAACTGTCCCAGCTCTGTCTATCTTTTCCTGCTAGAGTCGTAGCACACAGAGCACATGCAAGGAATGGCAACTGAGAACCTGAGTTCCAAGGATGAGTTTGAATTCTCTAAGTATTTTTTTCCTTTTATGACTTTTCTTTTCCTGTCCTTTCTTTTCTCTGGGCCCACTCTTTATCACCAAAAGAAAGTGAGTCCTCAGTGGCGGACAAAGAACTTTCCATTAAAAATAGTAATATCTTTTCTCATGGCTGCCTCCAATTTACTGGCCCTTGAGTATGTTCCCCAAAAGAAACCCAAGACCTGAGATGAGCCTCACTCAAACCTGCCCCTTTGTGTGGAAGGGCTTCTAACATTGAGTATGTCCTGCATTCCTTACTTTGCCTTGGATCCCCTCAAGGATAGAACAGGGCCCTGGCATTTTAAGAGTCTAATTCCACTCCTCTCATGTATCCTCAGGGAGATCAGAATTAGGAAAGAACATAATCAGAATGGGTTGTCGCTAAACCATCTTTTCAGCAAGCCATTGAAGAAGTGTGCTTCTTCTACTAGTGAAACTGAGAAAGTGCAGACATCAAAATAAATAGTGATGGCTAGGGTTAGGGATGTAGCTTACTCGAAGAGTGTTTACCTACCACACACAAATCTCCGGGGTCTAGCCCCACTACCACATAAATTGAGTGTGGTGGTGCATTTCTATAATCCTAGCACTTGGGAGGCAGGGGTAGAAGGATCAGAAGTTCAAAATCATCTTTAGCTATGTAGTGAGCTGATGGCAAGCCTGGGATACCTGGGGCTGTCTCAAAAAATTAAATAAATTAAATAAAGAGATAATGACAGAAGCACACTGAATATAAAACAGGAAGTCATGAGTCCACATAGCTAAATGACTAAATAGAAAGTTCACACAAAAAAAGATATTTATATTCTTTAAACTACCTCCCCCATATACTTAGTAATTACAAAGAATCGCCACAGCTCTGGCAGATGTGTCCTTCTGCAAGAGATTAAAAGAACATGGCCACCTGAACTCATGGTTCATCTGACAGGATGTAGCAAGAAGACCCCAACATGACCCTGGTGCCATGCCCTGCTGATAATAAATGACCCGACTGTAGTTATGGGAAACACAGAAAGTCTCAAAATGGAGGATCATTCTACAACATAAATGGCCTTCAAAAGAGTCAGGATCATAAATGACAGAGAAAGACCTAGAAAGTTTCAAAATGAAGGAAAGAAAGAGAAAACCAATCGTAAACACCCTCATTCCAGATTCCTTAATTGTAAAGGATGGACATTATTGGGACAACTGGTATACCTCATATGGGGTCCAAAGTATAGACAGTGGAGATACAACAATGTTGATTTTCTGGTGGTGGCTGAACTGTGATTTTGCATAATGGCATACTCATCTGTAGGACTCACACACTGAAATGTTCAGGGTGACTGGACATCACAGAAGCAACTTCATATCCAATGATTTAAGAAAAAAATTCTATGTACTGAGCTCTCTATTTTTAATAATGAAGGAAGGAAGGGACAGAGTGAGAGGAGGAAAGAATGAAGGATAGAAGGAAGGGAAGAAGGCCCCATCACAGTGAGCTTCATTCAGATGGTCCTAGTTTCAAGCCTTGGGTTCTTCTTGAACTTGAGGAGCCCCTTTAAAGATTCCGTAAGAATATGTATCAGTTACTCTTATATTACTGTGATGAAACATCTTTGGCAGTAACTTATGGGGAGAGGTTTACTCTGGTACATAGTTGGGAAGTGCAGTGCATCATGGTAGAGAGGACACAGAAGTTGAGGCAGCAATGTTTGTTTTGGTGGTACAGCTTTTTTACCTGTTGGTCAACCAGGAAGCAGAAAGCTTGAACCAGAAACAGTATTTTCAAGGTTAGCCTAAGTGACCCATCTCTGCTAGCTAGACCAAAGTTTATACAGCTTCCCAATAGTTCAAATCTTAGTATGATATGAGTGGAAATTGGTGGGGGCAGAGGGGAAAGAAGAGGAGAGGGAAGAGGAAGAAGTCTGAGTATCACATAAATGTTTGTATTTAATCTGGCTACTAGAGTAGAAAAATCCATGATCCTTGATGGGAAATATCTTAAGTGTGTGCATGTGTTTCTGTGTATGGAAACTTTCTGAAATGGTGATCACACCATATGTATACTTTTTAACCTACTTAATATCTTCTGAACATTACCCCTCTCCTCCCTTTAGGAACAGGATCTCACGGTGTCGTCCTAAGTGGCCTAGAACTACGTAGAACTGGACTGTTAGACCAAGCTGGCCTTGAACTAATAAAGACCCACCTATCTCTGCCACCCACGTGTTGGGATTTACTAAAGGATGTGGTACCTCACCCTGTGACATAGTATTCCAGAGGTTGTTTAATAAATAGCCACTGGTTGTGAATCATACTAATTTATTTAACCACCCCCACCTATGGTTTGGTTTAACATTCCTATTCCACACTCTAGCCTTTAAATATTGGCATATATTAGCCTCACTATGAAGTAAAAAGGGAAAAACATATAAGATAATTTCTAGTGCACCTTTCACTGTTTCCACTTGCCCATGGGCTATGCAGAGCAAGTTTTGGGAAATAGTAAATATCATGTTCTTGAACTGATGAGCTAAATTCTTTTGTTTTCTTTTCTCTTCTTTTCTTTCCTTCCTCCTTTCTTCCTTTCCTTTCTTTCTCTCTCTCTTTCTCTCTCTCTCTCTTTCTCTCTCTCTTTCTCTCTTTCTTTCTTTCTTTCTTTCTTTCTTTCTTTCTTTCTTTCTTTCTTTCTTTCTTTCTTCAATAGTGAAGAAGACTCTACAGCCCCAGCCCTCAAATTAACTGAGTTCAAATCCCAATTCTCTTCTTCCCAGAACTCTAGGACCTGGTACCTAATATCTCAATGCCTTGGTTTCCTCCTATGCAGGATGGTGAGATAAAGTGTGCCTGTTCACAAAGTCACTGAAAGAGTGGCAAGTTGTAAAGAGTTCATACAAAGCAAGTGTTCATTGGTGTTGGCCATTGTTGGTATTATCAATAAATATAAGAGGCAGCTTTTGAGGTCCAAAGAAAGAGACAGGAAGTAGGTCAGCCCCATTCCTGGAAGGGGAAAGTTCCCTCTCCTGGTGACAGAAGTGATATTGATGGAAAAGCATTTTGCAAAGTCTGGAGCTGACGTATACTCTTTATAACATTTTAATCTCTGAGTAATAGATTCCATCGCCTATGGAGCCAGGCCATTTCCATTTATTGATTTTCCTCTTCTCTCTCAGACCTGTTGACTCCATTCTCTCTCCAGCCACCATGAACTGTTCCCCTTAAAGGGATGCTGAGGAGGCCTTAATTCCCCCTCTATCCTTACATTTTCTCCCAGTGATATGTCCCAAATGATATTCTGGGTATAACTTTAAGATCGAAGTGTTGGTGTCAACGCTTTATAACACCGTTCAAGGTGCTATGCTGTGATTGTGAGCGTAACCTGGTGTTACAGAGCATAGGACCCCTGACATGCTCACAGACTGTATGTGTATGTTTCAGTAGTATTTTATTTAATTGAGCTAAGGAAAGGAACTTGAATAGAAGGGGACTGAGCATGAACAATGTCTTCGTTATGGTTTCTATTGCTTCAATGAAACACCATGAGCAAAGCAAGTTGGAGAGGAAAGGATTTATTTGGCTTACACTTCCACATCCATAGTCCATAAGTGAAGGAAGTCAGGATAGGAACTCACCTGGCATACAGAGGCCATAGAGGAATGCTGCTTACTGGCTTGCTCTGCCTGCTCTATTATAAAATCTAGGACCACAAACCCAGGGATGGCCCCAGACACAATGGTCTGGGCATTCTCCCTTTAATCACTAGTTAAGAAAATGCCCTACAGGCTTGTTGACAGCCTAATGTTATGGCTTCATTTTCTTTATTGAGATTCCTTCCTCTCAAATGACTTCAACTTGTGTCAAGTTGACATGAAACTATTCACCACAAATGTCTATGACACACACTTGCTGGGAATCTCATGGTATGACTCAAGGCGAGCTGAGTGAGGGTGTGGACAGCCTTTCTTCAGAATGAGGGTAATTATTCCCCTGGTCCTAGTATATCCCATTATGAAATTCAAACTGATCTCATTCTCCTCTCGCATCTTGATTCTTTGTATTTGTCTGCTCTGAACCCCTTCCGTGCATTTTTCAGACCTAGGGTGGGACATGGCAAAGCAACACAGAAGAAATGGTCCCCATCCAAGGATGCAGTATGTAGATGAGGGGGCGGGGCATGACACTTGCAGCCATTTTTTTTTTTTATTTTATTTTTTACCTCCAGTTGAGAGCATTGATTGGACCGTTAGCCAAGGAGCTATGGAATTTCTCTTCTTCTTCCACGGGTCTGCCCACCCTGACAGTCATCAGACCTGGTTTAGTCACCATAAGCTTCCCATGGCAGAGAAAAATAAACTCATCTAGAAGTTTTTGATTCAGTCCTGGGAAAACTGCCGCCTGCATACCTTCAGTGTCAAGGTTGCTCCTTATCTTATCAGCAAAAATGCCATTAAGCTGTGACGGGAACCTTGACTCCCATAACCTGGAGGTGTGGCTTCCTTCATGCTTTGAGAGTAAAGATAAAATGAATGTTTTATTTTCCCGGGCAGCAGCAGATGATGCTTGGGTTTCCCGAACGGTGTTCCGAGGGGGCAGTGACCTTTGTATAGTGAACCTCCGGCTCCAACTCCTTTCTGGATTCACAGCCAGAGAAGCCATGTCATGTGGCAGCCTGCTGGTTTCTAGAACTCCATAAAATGTCTACCTCTGTCCGGGGTGATTTCCGATATTTGGCAAAGCTTTGAAACCATCTCCATCATAAACAGACAAACTATCTTCTTTTCAGTACTGGGGACCAAACTAAAAATCCTGTACATAGTAGGCAGGTACTCTCAATGTGTCACACCTTCAGATCCCTGCCCCACAACTGTCTTTTCTCCCCACTCTTAAAATTTTCCAATCAAAATAGCCTTCCCACAATTAAAAAAATATCACTTAATACATACATATGGAAAAATAAAAAGTTAAGATTAACTTGTAATTATTAAAACAAAACAAAACAAAACAAAAAAGGCACCAGCCAGCCTTCTGTCTAAGCCGGTCCCCTTTTTTCCAGAAACCATTTCTTAAGTGTAAAGTCTTAAAAATTCCATGATGGTTACAGACGTAGACATTGATTTAAAAAAAAAAAAGCTATACAGACTTTTATGGCTACTATATTTATTCTTTACACATGAACCTACTATTAAAGCGACTTTCAGTCACTCTCCTCCAAGCCCCCTCCCTAGGGTCTATCATTAACTTCAGTGAGGGGCTTTTATAATTTAAAACCCTTTCATGGAGTTTCTATTGATCTTACCATATAATACCTTTGAAACAAGATTTTGATAACTTATAAAAGAAAAATCAATACTGAGTGTAGGAACAAGGTGAGATGGGTGTGCTGTCACAGCCTATATAATCCCATCACACTTGAGACCGAAGCTGGAGAATCAGGGCTTGAGGCCAGACTAGGTTACATAACAAGTCCCAGGGCAGCCTGGGCTACATAGTGAGACTCTCTACAAAAAAAACCAACGCAAGCAAAAAAGAAAAACAAACAACACACACACACACACACACACACACACACACACCAAGAAGCCTGTAACCAGTAATTTAGATATGAAGGTTACAATGATGTTTGTGGTTATTCACCTAAATGCCGATCTTCGGGCGGCAGGAAAGACTGTACTCACCTGCCTTCTGACGGGGAAGTAAAGCTATAATGAGTATACTGGCTGTTTTGTGTGTCAACTTGACACAAGCTGGAGTTATATCAGAGAAAGGAGTCTCCCTTGAGGAAATGCCTCCATGAGATCCAGCTGTAAGGCATTTTCTGAATTAGTGATCAAAGGTGGAGGGCCCATTGTGGGTGGTGCCATCCCTAGGCTGGTAGTCTTGGGTTCTATAAGAAAGCAAGCTGAGCAAGCCAGGGGATGCAAGCCAGTAAGAAACATCCCTCCATGGCCTCTGCATCAGCTCCTGCTTCCTGACCTGCTTGAGTTCCAATCCTGACTTCGTTTGGTGATGAACAGCAATGTGGATGTGTAAGCTGGATAAACCCTTTCCTCCTCAACTTGCTTCTTGGTCATGATGTTTTGTGCAGGAATAGAAACCCTCACTAAGACAGCAAGATAATCCTCAGAACACAGGGCATGCTTGCTTAAGTCTGGGTAAAATGATCATTCTGAGTAAGGAGCTAGACTAGACTCTCTCCTTTGTAAATGTCCTGAGTGGTGTGTTGCAGAAAGTCAGGGCACTGAAGAGGGAAATTAAGACATGTCTGAGCCTAGGCCAGCTTTTCCATGTTGGTTTTATTGGGAGATACTTGTCTTTGTGTCTTAGGATCCAACTGGAGCAGCGAGTAACGGGGCGGATGTTCCCACACATGAGCTAATTTGTGCCCACCATCCACCTGTCTGGAAATTAGTTGCCTTGTCTGTTATTTGTCTTTTTAAAATTTATTTTATTATTTAAGATGATGATATATTTGAATTTTCAATTCACAAATGACCTGACAGACAGTGCCCTTCCTAACTCACCCTGGGTCGTCACCTTTGATACCACCCTCCATTTTCTTTGACTGTCTTCCTTCTGAGAACTGGGGTGGTCTTATGTTCTCCTAAGTCTTGAAAATTGGTGAGGGGCAGTCAATTCCAAGGGGCAAATTCCAGGTTCTAGGACTAAATTGCAAAATCCACTTTTCAAAGATTTCACTGTTAAAGCATTTTGCGATCTAGTCTACAGTCACAATACAGTTAGCATTTGTGGGGTGCTTCTTCATGTGTCCATGGTGCTGTCGAATTTTGCATTTTCTTTCCTTTTTTTGTATGCACATCCTCCCTGGCATAGATGCTTTTATTGCCCATTGGAAATGACAAGCTCATGAGTGGTAAGTTGTTCAACCCGAGCAGCTGTTATCGGGAGAGCCAAGGTGAGTTAGCACACAGAACAGTCAATACCGGAACCCCCATCTTCTTCCTTCTCACTTGCAGAGTTACAGCTTTGGTTTGGATGCTTTGCCATTAACCTGTGAGATAGGATTTGGACAAAAGCACTGTTTACTTCAGTCAAAGGCTTAAGTTTTGAATGAAATTTAGTCAAATTATATAAACATAACTTTTATTTTCCTGAAGTTATTGTGGTCATAGAAGCTTACTGTCTCCTCAGCGGTCAGCTAACCTTGGCTTAGTCTTGGAAGCTTCTGGCTTTCACACAATCTATCTAGGCTTAGAATGTTTTCAGCCTCTGAGAATTACTGCTGAATAAGCTCACCCCTTCCTAGTTCTTTCTGATCGCTGGCTGGCTGGTTCAACTCAGCTGTTCTGGCTCAAACTCCTCTCCAAACTGACTGATTCAATCTAGCTTCTTTCTCACAGTCTCTCCTGAATTGCTCTGCTTGGCCTCATACTAATCTTTGCAATCTGTTATAATCTTCTGTCTCCTTTTCATTCTGTCTTTCTGTCTTTACCTGTGTCTCACGTGTTCTTTTTCTACAACCTGTCTCTGTACAACTCTCCCAGTAAAATTGCCCCCTTTCTCTCTGCATTGAACTCTCTTAAGTAGCTTCCCTTTCCTCTCTCTTCTTGTGAGAGTTGAGTATATCCAATTCTGTCAAATCTTTCTCTGATTCATCACTTTGTCTGCCTGTCAATTAGATATCACTTTCAAACATGGGGCTGCTTTCTACAAAGCTAACTTTACCCTCATTGTTTGGGATTAAAGGCAATGTCTGTATTCCAGCTAGAGGGATTAAAAGTGTGTGCTAAGGGCTGAGCCACACCACAACTAGAAACAAGTTGGGTTTTTTTTTTCCCAGTAATAAAACAGTCTCAGGTTTCACAGTATGAACAAGTGTCCTGTAACAAAATTACCTTCCTTCATGTGTAGGCAATCGCTAAAGGAAGTTTTGAACTTTCTCTGATTGGTCTGACAGGCATGCAAATAGCAATACCGTAGGCTCTGAAATAGTTTGCATTATAACTGAATAAGTAAAAGAAAAAGTGATTAATTTACTCCTTAAGTTTTTTGTTGTATTTATTTATTGGTGGGGTATCCCAAGGCACACACTCCAAAGTCAAAGAACAGCTTGTAAGAATTGATTCTCCCCTTTGACCATGTGGGTCCTGGAGATCAAATTCAGATCACCTGGATTGCATGCTAAGTGCCTTTATCCACTGAGCCATCTCACCAGTCCAAGAGTAATTAGTGATTGAATATTGTGAGTTTATACTAAGTTACCATTATTTTATGATGTTTATAGATTTTTTATTATTGTTGCTACCATATACATATGTACTGGCTGGTTCTGTGTCAACTTGACACAAGCTGAAGTTATCACAAAGAAAGGAGCTTCAGTTGAGAAAATGCCTCCATGAGATCCAGGTGTAAGGCATTTTCTCAATTAGTGATCAAGGGGGGAGGGCCCCTTGTGAGTGGTTGTAGTCTGTGAGCTGGTAGTCTTGGGTTCTATAAGAAAGCGGGTTGAGAAAGCCAGGAGAAGCAAGCCAGTAAGCAGCATCCCTCCATGGCCTCTGTGTCAGCTCCTGTTCCTTGACCTACTTGAGTTCCAGTCCTGACTTCCTTTCATGATGAACAGCAGCATGGAGCGTAAGCTCAATAAACCCTTTCCTCCCCAACTTACCTCTTGGTCATGATGTTTGTGCAGGAATAGCAACCCTGATTAAGACAATATATATGTGTATATAATAAAATGTGTGTGATAAAATGTCAAATATATATATATATTGACATATTTATATTATATATAAATATACATTGGGAATGTACATGTGAAAGATACTTAAGTTTCCAAAAGCACACAACATTTTACCAAGGATACTTTTCAGCCACATTCATGGCCCATCTTCCTTGCCACTCAGCACCTCAGAGAGCTTGGCCATAGCCCTGCTGGCTGCTACCACTCTGTTTCTGCCTGGCAACTGGACATGCTTCTTGTGGTATCTTAAACGAGACTGTTCCCACAGGTTCAGGTGCTTGAATATTTAATTCCAGTTGGTGGAGCTATTTAGATAAGTTTAGGAGGTGTGGCTTTGCTGGAGGAAGTGTGTTATGGGGGGTTGGGAGGGTGAGGTTTCCAAAGCCATGTGTTACTCACAGGTCACCCAGCTTGGTGCCTGTGATTCAAGATGTGAGCTCTTAGCTTCAGCTCCGGATGCCATATTTGCTGCTTACAGCCATGCAAGACTATAACAGGCTCTTTTCCATCTGGAACATGAGCCAAATAAACCTTTCCTTCTATACGTTGTTTGCTCATCATGCTTTATTACTACAATAGGAAAGAAACTAACCCCTCTCTATTCTAAGGCCCTTCCTGTACACATGTCTCCTCTCTGGGATATTCTTAATGGTCTTACTGCTTCCTTACATCCTGAACAAGAAATGTAGTCTCCCTTTTCTTGCATCCTACAGATGCACAGGTCATCACGATGCCCTTCCTTATTTTACCCCTCAACGCTACTTAGATCACATGGTGCAGAATGGCCCAGGATATTCAGTTAAGGCTTAAGCATGGTTCAGATATTATCCTTGAATGCTGGAGGTGTGGCTCAGTTGATAAAGTGCTTGCCTGGCATGCACAAACTCCTGTGCTCGATACACAGCAGTACATAAACATGGTGATACATGCCTGAATTCTTCTCTGCCAACCATTTGTACAAAGTCTTACTCACCACTCCATTCTCCCGACTCCATACTGGCTTCTGAGTGTCGGAGCCACTGGCACTTAAAGCCTAGAGCTAGATCGCTGACCTTGGAGTACCTCAATACCCAGTGGTCACAGTTGCCAGCACAGAAGAAGTCCCTGGACTTGGCTGCCACACATTTTCTATCTGAGCAGAGCAGAAGACCCCTCAGCTGGTGGATGAATCTCCCACCATATCCTCAGCTGGTGGATAATACCCCCATCACAGAATAAAGCAAATTAAAAGAGCTTTCTTCTTTCTGGGTGATGCTGCAAATGTGTGCTATCACTTGTGTGTCTCAAGGGCTGAACCCGTGAAATAAGTCAGTAGGTGCTGCTACTTTCTCTTTTCTGCTGTTCAACCCAACTGCTCAGACAACATTACAATGATTTCATGTGAACAGTGGAAGGGCCACAAGATGAAGGGAAATGATTCCAGCTACAGTTTCAGACCATACGGGCTCTACTCCTAGATATCTCACTAGTGCATTGTGAACGTGGTGACATCTTCGTATGTGTGGGGGTCAAAAGACAGAGCACAACTTTTTCGGAGTTAAAGGTCTGGGTTCTTAAGGTGGGGTACATCTTAAAGGCGATGAGAATTAGATATAAAAGGTTTATGTTTACTCAGGACCCACAAGCTTGGGAATATAAAGGCGTCACTGCCTTAACACTTCAACATGGGGGCTCAGGAGCATGAAGAGTTACGTAAGGAGAGAAGGCGTGGGTTGGGATCTGGGTCCTCTTCTCTGAAACATTGCACTGAGTTTGTAACCCCGGGGGGAGGGGGCAGCTCTTGCAATTCTTCTTTTGAATTGTTGTGCTTTGTGTTAGTTGAGACATAGACCCAAATAATACATTTCTATGAATCTGAAGAAAAACTTAACTGTTAACATCTTACCCACATCCATGGAACTTTTCCTCAGAACTTAGAACGCCCCAGAGAAAGGAAGGGGATATGAAGGAACAGGGAGATGAGAAGCTGAGAGGAGGGAGAAGCAAAGGAAAACTCCAAAGGGACAGCCCCTCATCAGCCTTGCTCTGCCTGCAGCCCCAGAGAAGGGAGCAGCTGTGTCAAGAGGCTCGTGTGTGTGTGTGAGTGTGTATGTGTGTGAGTGTGTGTATGTGTGAGTGAATGTGTAAGTGTGTATATGTGTGTGAGTGAGTGTGTGTATGTGTGTGAGTGTATGAGTGTGTATATGTGTGTATGAGTGTGTATGTGCGTGTGTTTGTGTATATGTGTGAGAGCTTGTGCATGTGAGCGTGTGTGCGTGTGAATGTACATATGTGAGTGTGTATGTGTGTATGTATGTGAGTGTGTGAATGTGTGAGTATGTGTATATGTGTAAATGTGTGTGTGAGCATATATGTGTGTGTGTGAGTGAGTGTGTATATGTGTGAATGTGTGTATGTGAGTGTGTAAATGTGTGTGTGAGCATGTATGTGTGTGTGAGTGTGTGTATATGTGTGAATGTGTGTATGTGAGTGTGTATATGTGTGTGTATGTGTGAGTGTGTGTGTATGTGTGAGAGAGAGTTTCTTCCTTCCTCAGCCCAAACTTTTTGTCCATCTGGATTCCTGAAGCTTCCTGGCCTCCAGACTTGACCTGGAGAATCACATTGTCTTATATTTGCTCTCTCAGTCACTATGGGAATGGAGGCAAAGGGGAAGAAGAGGAATTTCCCTTGAGGGTGATGATATCCTGAAGAGAAATACACTTCCGAAAAGCAACGTAAGCATGATTTATGCAGCAGCCCACTTCAGGTTTCTTTTATTTCTCTCCAACTCTGAAACAGGCTAGAGGTTGCTGCTTATCTTCCATCCCAGAAGGAGACTCTGATCAGAGGAGAGCTTGGTATGATGCCAGGATCTGAATTAGAAACCACAGCCTTGAGATGATGCCAACTGGGCCAATTAAGAAGGTGTTGACGACGCTTCCCAGGAACGGGTTTCTAGATATTTTAACTTTGATGGAAAAGTTTAAGTTTCTAAAAATCCCCCAAGAACCTCATATTTTCCAGGGAATAGTGCCTAGACTCTTAAAGGCTTCCAAGAAAATGGGATTCTCAGAAGCCCTTTCGACCTTCAAGCTCGCTGGTCCAATCAAGAAGTGCATGGAAAAACAAAAGCAAAGAAAACTGGGCCTTCACATATACCCTGAGAGATTTAGATGAGTTAAGTGTTTAAATAAAAAGTTTGCTTCCAATTAGGACAGTGTACTGGCTTTGAGAAATGAGCTTCGTCCTGTTCTTCCTACTTTTGGCTGGTAGGTATGGCAAGGTTGGTCAGCAACAATGTCAGCATAAGGGGCCCAGATTAGCATTGCCCCCCCTACTTCCCCCGGAATTTTCTCAGAATCCTGGCATGTTTGCTAATCTTCTTTAAAACTGGCATACACTGGTAATTACAATCTAAAATGCAAATGCCCATAAATTCTGTGATCTTACTGCATACCCTGCAAAGTAGCTTTCATGTCTGTCTTGTAGATGAGAAACCTAAGACTCAGAGGAACCAAGAAATTCACGGGAAGTTCAGTTGCACCAGGAAGTTCATGGGGAGTATAAATCAGACAGACTTGAACTTGGGTATTCTAATCAACACTTGGGAGTTCCCAAGAACAAGTGAGAACAAGGTCATGGTCAGTGTGGTTGGAGAGTCCTGCTGCTCCCAGCATTGACCCTTCAGCTACTGAACTCTAGCATTGATGGAATCCTGCAATAGAGATCCGACTCTGGGGGAGGGAATTCCAATAGCTCCCGACAAATGGAAAAGAAAATGGAAAAACATCAAGGAAATTTAATCAGCATATCTATGACAGAGAGACAAAGGAGACCTGCACCCTTATCTCTGTTCCCAGGAATGCTGACTTCACCTCCCAGGTTAAAGAGGAAAGGGACAAAGGGTGGTGCAAAAAATTACACAGAATACATCTTAGTCAAATGCTGGTTCCAGGGCTGGAGGGTTGGCTCAGCAGTTAAGAGCACCGCACTGGCTGCTCTTATAGAGGTCCTGAGTTCAATTCCCAGGAACCACATGGTGACTCACAACTATCTGTAATGGGATCCAATGATGCCCCCTTCTGGTGTGGCTGAAGATAGCTACAGCATATATATATAATCTTTAAAGAAAAATGGTGGTTGATTGATTATGAATCTCAGCACTGGTTAGACGGGGCCTTGCTGCAAGAGGAAAAGCATTGCTTCCTGGTTGGTAGATGGGACTCTAGTCACAAGGTCTACTTACATCTGAGGTAACTGCAGAAAAGAATAATTCGAAGTAAAGGTGGCCTATGCAAAATGGACTCAGAGATGGCAAGGCTTTATACTTTCAATTATCCATTGGGTGTTTTTAGGCCAGGTGGGGAAGCATCAATGCTTTTAGCAAAGGTAGCCTCTATGTCACCATTTCTCAACCGGTGGGTCAAGACTCCTTGAGGAGATGAAAGGTGACCCCTTTCATCGGGGTCACCTAAGACACTTAGAAAACACAGGTATTTACATTAAGATTCATAACAGAAACAAAATTAGAGTTGTGGAGTAGCAACAAAAATAATGTTATGGATGGGGGGGGGGGTCACCACAAGGTGAGGAACTGTATTAAAGGGTCACAGCATTAGGAAGGTTGAGAACCACTGGGCTAAGTTCTTGTTCCCCTTGAGGTCTGGGATAGCAGGAAGAAAGCATGTGAGGTCTTGAGAATGTAGCTTTTTATTAACCTGTTATTTTAGTAATCTTAGAGCTGGCACAGGCAGCCATGACATAAGATGGCTGAAGACTGGAGATAAGTCCCAGTCATAAGTGGATGAAGGGAGGAGTCAGCTCTGCTTCGAGGATGTAGGAAGCACTATAGGATGGTGGTGATCCGTTAGGCCTTCAGAACAATGAGCAAGGGAGTGTTGGGTAGAAAGAAGAATGAAAAGCATTGGAGGCGTCAAGCCACAGGGACTCCAACTCATTTACTGTAGCAGATCAAAGAGTGAGGTTCAGAGCAGGCAAGTGGGAAGCCATAATAGATGGGAATAGAAAGGCACTGAGAAAATGGGCACCTGAAATACATCTTAACTGGAAAGGCAGATAAACCCAGTTTATGCTTTGGACATATAAATACCGATGGGTTTTTAAATCCTAAAATATAAATTATCCATCTTTCAAATAAAAATGCTAAACAGGCATCATATGCAGCAGACACTTCCCTTATACCCACTGAGGTAAAACACATTTGCTCCACCTTGTCTGCCCACCGAGACAGAGTCACATTGGCACTTCCTGGCCGCTCCATGTTGGCATTGAGTTATAACTACATTTTGCAAGAACTGGACCTTTAAAAAACAATGCTACACTGCTTAGGCAAGTGCCTGACTTCTGCCTATGTTTTCCCAGGAATCTTTCCTGGGGTTGGCTGTTGGTTTTTTTTCTTGGAGATGTGCTATGGAATTGCTGAGAATTAAGTCATCACTCAGAATCAGAACACACTGCCCCAGTGCCTCTGGTACTTCCCTGGACCTGGATTCCCGATCATCTGCTGGGCTGCCTGGGTGAGCTCATTTTTGGTCCCACATCTGCAGGACAGGCACCTGCAGTCAATAGAGAGACATACAATGTTGCCATTCCCCTGGGGGTCAGTACAACTCAGTGAATTTCTTTAGCTCTTCATTCCTGTCCCACATAACCCCAAATTATCTTGATCTCCTGTTAATGCAGACTTATTAAGAACCATGTAAGAGTCTCATGCAGTTAAAGCAATAAGGGCAAGCAACTAGAAATCACACTTTAGCAGTGCAAAATGTCTAATTCTGTACACAAATATTTGGCGGGTTTTATTCTTCACTAATTTGATTGATTTTGGAGGAGAACCTCCAAAGTGTTTCAAATAGTTCGTAATCCAAGTGGGATACATTTTGGGGATAAGAAGGGATCTGATCACGTGCCTGTTTGTGTGTGTTTGTATGTATGTATGTGTGTGTGAGAGAGTGTGTAAGTGTATGTGTGTATGTATGTGAGAGAGTGTATGAGTGAGTGTTTGTGTGTATGTGTGTGAGTGTGTGTATGTGTGTGAGTGTATATGTGTATGTATGTGTGTGAGAGCATGTGAGTGTGTTTGTGCGTATGAGTGAGTGTGTATACGTAAGTGTGTGTAAGTGTGTGAGTGTGTGTGTATGTGTGAAAGTGTGTGAGAATATATGTGTGTATCTGTGCATGCACAAGAATTCTTCTCATTTTTAACTATAGTGACCTAGGTTTGTTTCGAAGAGGAAACTGAGTACACTGGAAGAAGCCCTTGGCTGAGTGTTCTGAGGTTTGAACTCTAGACTTAACTACGGACACCAAAACCAACCTTGTTCCTCCCCGATGCGTCTCTTCACATCCTAGACTTTTAGCTACCTTAGCCTGAGGGCTTAATGATCTCTCAGGTGGGGGTGGACGGGACTCATTTTCTGTGCTTAAAGCACATTTTCAGTTAACAGTGTAGCAGAGTTAGAGTCAGGAACATTCCTTAGGTACATTTCTGATGACAGTATAACTGTGTCTCCCCATTACTGTAAGATCATACCTGGGTATACTGGATCATACTGTGGATCCATATATGGATCCATACCTGGGGAATGCCTGCTCGCATACTCTCCTAAATAACTCCGAACAGGAGGTTTCCTTCAGTAATCTGTCGTTATCTCTATCCCTTACCTCACCCACGTCCTAGAGATCACACTAGTGTCAAGTCTGTGTCTGTATCCCTTAATGTCCCATCTGATATATGAGCTTGAATGATACAAGAGCTCAGATATCTGGTTTTTAAATATGTTGTGCTACATATTGAGAATAACTGGTCATGCTTGCTAGAAAGTTCTATAGCTTTCTAAATTAAATCACATTGACCCTGGTGGTCTTGGGGTTTGTGTGTGTCCTGGAAGGGTTCATACCCCAGAGGACTGGTGTTCAGTGCTTCTCTGTGGAGGTTGTTGAGGTGTTGCTTTGGGAAAAAAGTAAGCATTCCCCATGTGACTTCAGTTATTTCCTTCAAGGGTGATGTGTCCTAAAAGGGTGAGCCTGATGTTTCTCCTGGTTCCTGACTTTTCTCCCATTCTCTTAACCCTCCATCTCCAACATGTCGTCACGATGTGAAGAAGCCAAAGGGAACTCCCAACAGAAGCTGAACCAGATCACTTGATGTTGAACTAACACTGTGGGCCAAAAATACCTGCCTTCTTAAAAAAAAAAAAAAAAAAAAAAGGAGCTTCTGGTATTTTTGTTCTAGCAACTAAAAACGCACTAACAGAGTAGAGTGCTTAACTGAGTCTTAATTAGATCTGTATTAGTTGGAGAAAGGACTCCTTATTGACGAGAACGCGATCTGAGAAACTCTTTGCAGGGCCCCGGAGTCTGCAGCGCTATAGAGGAATTGCCAGACACACGAGGACTACGAGCAACAATGAGAGAGATCAGTTTCTTCCTGTGTCTAATAGTCACAGACTTTTAGAAGGTGACATTTAAAGTTCTTTTGTAGTAGGAAGCAATGATTTTTAAGTACTTAAAGATGATTGCTGTGGGGGGCACTAAAACATTAACTCTGTTGTGTTCCTGTAAATCACTTTTTATTTCCTCTAATGCCCTTTCCAAGCATCTGTGGGTTTGTTGTTCTAGGCAGAGAAAATGACGAACAGTCTGGTGAGTGCTTAATACAGATTCAGACCTTTGTTAAAGAGTGGTTAAGATCAAAGCTTTCCAGAGGCAAGCAGCTAGGAGATCAAAGGACATCTTTATCACGTGTCTTATGGGGTGTGACTTTAAACACCAGAAATTAGACCTTTGGAGTTCATGTATTTATCGTGAAAATGTGTCTTATTTCTATGGAAACAAGGTCCTCAGCCCCCATCCACATTTTTACGAGGAAATGGGTAGGTGAAACAGGCCTGTGATCTTCCTTTTCTTCTCTAATGAGAATCGTGCTTTAGAGTAGTGCATTTATGTTGTTCCAGATATGTGCTAAAACACTTGAAGTGGGTGGGCCAGGCCCCTGCCTTCCTGGAGATCGCATGGAAGGAAGTCAGGCAGTTATGGAAGGTCCCTTGATCTGTAGCGACTGATACTAAGCAAGGGGTCACAGACCTGGGCTCAATATACAGCAAGGCCTGTGGGAATGAGCATCATGGGACAAATGTTAGTGGGTGAGGTGGGGCAGTGGAGCGGTGTGTACGACCCCTAGAGGACATGATCGGTACTACAACGAAGTTAGAGTACAGAATGCAGAGGGATACTGCCAAGACGCCAAGACACAGAAGGAACCGGCAGTCAGGTTACACACGGCCTCGGAGGCCAAGTCAGAACTTACTTAAGAAGAATGAGAAAGCACCTCAAGACTCTAGGTCTAGATTAAGATGTAGTGACTCCACACCTGTGTAAGAGGAGCCTCTTGCTAGTGGTCAGGGATTGATTTCCTCACCAGGTTTTGAGAAAGTAGCCTAGAGTAGGCGGCTTAGCCAGCTGTGCCCACGTGGGCATATTGTTGAAACTACTTGCTACATAGTGTCAGCAGACTGGTCTTTGGGGAAGACTAGATCAATGGCTCCCCTGTCCCTTGTCCCCGTCCATATCTGGTGAAATCACCAGCTCCCGGTGAAGGGCAACCTGGATGCTGACTTCTTCCCACGTTAGAATGTTTTCATCCCATCTTGAGCATCCACCAGAAGTCCATTTTTTTTCCTTTTCCTGGTGATGGGGGTTGAACCTGATCACTGAGCTACATTCTGGGTGCTGCAACCAGAAATCTTCAAAGTTAACGTGGAATTTATTTTTTCTTCTTCTAATTGCTGTTCTTGGTCCTCTTTACTCCCATTGGGGTTGGATTAAAAACAAGGGCTGACAGTAAGGGCTGACAGTAACTGTGCACAGTTGTCTCACAGGACCACCTCGAAGACTAGGCTCATCCTTAAGTGTGTGGATTCACTGGGGTTTATCTGGTGCTGTTGCTGTGTAGAGCAGTGGTTTTGTACAGATTTAAACCAAGTTTCTACAAGGATCAGAGTTGGGGTGTAAAGTTGGAGCCAATCTGCATCCCGTGTTGAAAAAGAAAAAGCCAACAACAACAGATTCTTAAGAATGATTCAACACACCCACTGAAGGCAAACGTTAGTGGCTTACTGGAAGACCTTACGCATGAATGAACGAACACAGCTCACATCACATCTGTAGGCATAATGTCTAGCCAGACTTAAATTGTCAAGACCTCAGCCTAGCCTAATTCATGAGCCTCAGGTCCAAGTAAGAGACACAGTCTCAAAAATCAAGGAGAGTGATTGAAGAATGATCTCTGGTATGTGTGTGTGTGTGTGTGTGTGTGTGTGTTTGCGCGCATGTGTACTCACACACACACACACACACACACACACACACACACATCTGTACTTGCAAAGATGTCTGTCTCCTCACTGTACCCAGAAGGGTGATTCTAACTTTCCATAATCCCTATTAATGCAGAGGGTAACAACTTGAATCTGCACCAGAACCAAGCATAATCTTCATGCTTGCAAACCCAGCAGTTCCAAGCTACCCTGGCTACATCCAGTGTGAGACTGTACTGGATAGTAACACAAACTAGAGTCATACAAGAGGAAGGAGCCTCCGTTGAGAAAATTCCCCCATAAGATCAGGCTGCAGGCAAGTTTGTAGAGCTTTTTCTTCATTAGTGACTGATGTGGGAGGGTGCAGTCCATTGTGGGTGGGGCCATCCCTGGACTGGTGGTCCTGTGCTCTATAAGAAAACAGGCTGAGCAAGCCATGGGAACCACCAGGAAACCTCATGGCCTCTGCATCAGCTCTTGCCTCCAGGTTCCTCCCCTGTTGGAGTTCCTGTCCTGACTTCCTTTGATGATGAACAGAGATAAGGAAGTGTAAGTCAGATAAACCCTTTCCTCCCCAATTTGCTTTTTGGTTATGGTGTTTCATTGCAGCAATAGTAACCCTGACTAAGGCAGAAATTGATACCAGGATAGTGGGGAATTGCTGTGACAGACCATGTTGTTTGGGGGAGGACTGTGGAAGGACTTTGGAACTTGGCGCAAGGAAAGCCGCTGAGTGTTCAACGCTTGGTGAACTATTCTGCAGGAGCTTAGAAAATAAGCATGTTGAAGACAATGCAGAAGATGAACCCCTGGCTGGGAAGTTTCCGATAGGAGTTTAAAAACTCATTGAGGTCATATGTTATTTTCAATAAAGATTCTGTAGTTCTGGTTAGCTGGGGCTGAAGAATCATCTGTGATCAACAAGGTACCAGAACTAGTAAAGCAAAACTTTGCTTTGCTGGGGTACTCCATGCTGGTTGGCTGGAGAAGAGACCAGTAAGACTGAGGTGAAATCTTCTGGGAAGTGTTACCTGAGAGCACACAGAAGCTGCATTCTAGAGGAGGATAAGGTTGTGCCTCCTTTTGCCTGCTGAACTTGGTAGTGTAAGAGTCTCCCAGATGAGACTGGTTTTGAGGGCATGAAGGAGTCATGGAGAGAAACTGAGCTTGGCACTGTGTGGCAGGGCTGGAGTGAGGCCAGGAGACAGACCATGCTGTTTGGGGGAGCCTGAAGAGAGGCCAGGAGAGGCTGTTGGTGAAAGTGCAGTCTAGTTGCAGCAAGAGACTCTTAACAGTTTTGGAGATGCCAATGCCGTGGAATGACTATCATAAACAGCAGCATCAGTGGAGTGGAGTCAGCTAGAGCTTAGAAGGCAAGCTGCATGTGCTGCAGAGGGCCGAGCAGGAGAAGTGATCCAAAACCTTTGGAGGAGCCCAGAGATGGAGAGTGAATCCCAGATAACTGGACATTGAGTTATTTACACTGTTGGAGTTTGATTTTGCTTTGCTTAACTGAGAAAAAGCCTCTGTGAGACCAGGGTATAGGTAATCCTGCAGGGAATTTTCTTAATTATCAATGGGGGTGGAGTCAGTCCATTGTGGGTGGCACCATCTCTGGGTTGGTGGTCCTAAGTGCTATAAGAACTCAGGCAAAGCAAGCCATGGGAAGCAAGCCAGTAAGCAGCATCTCTCCATGGCCTCCAAATCAGCTCCTGCTTCCAGGTTCCTACCCTCTTTGAGCCCCTGACCTGACTTCTTCAGTGATGAACAAACAACCAGATGGGAAAGCTTTCCCTCCCAGCTTGCTTTTTGATCATGGTGTTGCCTCATACCAATAGTGACCCTAAGATAGAAATTCAAAAACAAAAACAAAAAACCCTCCAAAAAAACAACAAACAAAAAAACAAAACAAAGAAACCGAAAGAAAAAGTAACAACCAAAAAAATAGAACAAAACAACAACAACAAAAATCTGCACAAAACCTCTCCCTACTCAGAGTCCCCTAAGTGGGCCTCTCACCTACCTTTGTTTTAAGGAACATGGCATTTAAGTCTAAAGTGAAAGCCCTGTTTTGACATTGACTCAGAAGCCTAACATTATTTCCTGTCTATCATCCCATCTATAAAAGAGGTGTGCTTCATTCAATTTTTTTTTTTCTCGTTAACACACCTTCTTATTACAGGGCTTTGTTCTCCCGTCCCTTCTAGGAAGAAGAAAATGTAGGGGAATTTTATTTTTCTCTTCTCTCTTGGAGTTTGGATCCTAAATGTCCCCCCAAAGACCATGAGTTAAAGGCTTGTTCCTCATCCACTACTGGGAGATCGATGGTAGAGGTGTGACCTGGTGGAAAGAGTGTGTCCTTGCAGGAGACAGTGACCCAGGCTCCTTTATATCACTCTCTCCCATTCCTACAGCCAAGAGGAGAGAGGATTTTCTCTATGAGTGACCCAGCTTGAAGCTCATTCAGCCTTTCTAAGTGCCTATGGCTACTTGGCAACTACTGACTGATGGATCTGACTTATCATTCAAAAGAACCCCTATGTCCTTTTAACGGTGTGTGTGTGTGTGTGTGTGTGTGTGTGTGTGTGTTACTTTCTCTCCAGGAATGGAAAGCTAACACACTCCATCAGTTATGGTCAGAGGCAAGCCCTGTGTAGGGTCTGTCCCAGCAGAACAATAATTGAGGTGCTCAGCTAGTTGGAACAGGGCTGGCGTCACTGAGAAGGGCTTGTTGCCTGCTGTGCATTGAAACCAGGGTTCTGTGCCCGCGGTTTTGCAAAAAGAAAAGGCTCTATTTGTACAGCTGCTGGCAAAGAGCTACAAACTCAGATCTGCTTGCCCAATCTGTGTGGGTTGGGGGTGGGGGATGAAATTTGCCAGAGGTAAAAAGAGATAGTGTTGCTTGTTGGTTGAATGACAAGCTCGCAGCCCATCCATTTTGGAAGGGTTGTGGGAAGCTAAACTCTGCACCTGGGACTTTTGAGCACATAAAACCAGTGACCAGACCACCTGATTTCTCACATGTATTCCTAAAACTCTGGTCCCAAACCATACACACCACTAGCAAAAGGTCTGAAGGCTTAGCCTGGAAAATTACTTAAAGTTGAATTTATTTTGATATGTGTCTAGGCTATTTTCACCCATGGTGCTCTGCTTTGATGGCTGTCCCTCTTGGGCTAGCATCTCTCCACTGGCAGTTGGACAGCATGCCAGGTGGGGTATTGTCCTTCCTTGCCTGCCTCCAGTCTTCATCTCTTCCTGCCTCTGAGCCCTTTCATAGATAATTTTTCATTCAACATGGCCCTTTCATTGCAGAATGAGCCAGAGTGAATTTCTTTGTCTTCAAAGACTCACCATTAGGTCTATGAGGGGCTTCAAAGAGTATTTTGTTCTTTTTTTAAAGATGGAGGAAAACATCAATTCCCCTTTTATAAATTATGAAGAAGATAGTTAGCTAATCATGTTTGCAATGTGTGTCATTGAGATCATCAGCTGAATGGCCATGGCAGACGGGTGACTATGGAGTAAAGGGCAGTTATTCTCATGATTAGTCTCTCTATTGCTCTAAGTGCTAGGTATAGCAGGATTCCTTTAGTGCTTATTATGTTTCAGAACTGTACATGGGGAAAAGGACCCCTCCTCTCAATCATCACCAATGTCGTTTTCAAACCCTTGCAAGGGAGTTTTGCTTAGGCACCTGTGTTGGGAGCCGCCTGAGCACCCACATCCGCCATTACAAGATGGCGCCTACATTCGGCCGAGGACAAGTTGTAAACAGGCTAGTGCGCATGCACCTGGTAATTTTCCACTTCAGAATCTCAGCCTCTCTCTTGGCGGCATCTGGCCTGGTGTGCGGGAGCCAATGGGGAAGCTCCATGTCCCAGGCAAGCGCTGTGACCCATATAAAGGGCGAGTGTTCTATTGTTCTGGGTCTCCACTCGTGGCAAGCTTATGCTCTCCCTCTCAAGATGCATTAAAGCTTTACTGCAGAAGGATCCTATGTGTGCCGCGTCGTTCTTGCTGGCGAGACCGTAGCGCGGGACACACCTGCAGTTAAAGTAATCCCTTTAACTCTTTAATGGAGATGATGAGGGCAGATGGCCACAGCAGAAGACAAAATAAGCCTCACTTGACTGATTGCCTGGAGGAAAGCATCCAAAGAGGATTTGAAATTCAATTCCCAAACTCTGTACAAGAAAGACCATGGGTTGGTAAGATGGTTCAGTTGCAAGTCTGACAAGCTGAGTTTGATCTGCAGGGCCCTACTGACTCATATACCATGACTGGGAATGTGTGGTGGGGAGAGCTGCTTTAGCTGTGGCTCCGGAGTTCTGTGGCAGCTGGTAATATTGTACTCATTGTCAGGAAGTTGAGAGAGGTGGATGCAGGTACGCGGCTCACCCTTTCCTTCTCCGGTTTTTATTCGGTCCAAGACCCAAGCCAGGAGACGGTGCCATCCATATTCAGAGTGGAGTTTCCTCTTCAGTGAACTCCACCCCACAACCAACACTCTCGTGAACATACTCAGACAAGACATGTGCGACAACTAAAAGTGACCATCACAGACCATGTGCTCTCTTTTCTATAGTCCAGTGAGATTTCACTTCAAATTCCAGCGCCAACACTGACAACACCCAAGAGTGTAGTAGCCATGCTCAGCATAGGAGAAATTGCCCTACCGCTGCTTCGCCTGCTCCGTAGTTTATAACCATTCTGCTACAATGCCAAATGGACAAAGCAATTTTCTTGGGATTTTATGCAAGTCTGGTATCCACATCAAATTCAGATTCCTTCTTTGTAACCTTTTTTCTCTGATTACTGCTTTCTTTTCATTTTTAAAAAAAGGTGTATTTTTAGTTTATATGTATGATTGTCTTGCCTGTGTGTGTCTGTGTACCATGTGCATATATTGCCAGAAGAATCAGAAGATGGTGTTGGATCTCTTAGAACTGGAGTTACAGATGGTTGTGAGCTGCCACGTGAGTACTGGGCACCAAACCTATGTCCTCTGCAAGGGCAGTCAGTGCTCTTAACTTCTGAGCTATCTCTCTGAACTCTTTATTTTCTTCTTTGTTGGTTGAGTTTGGATGAAGCTCAGCCAGGCACATGATCTACCATTGAACTACATCCAGTATAATTGCTATACTTAAACGTCTTCCAGTATTGACATTTTGGAACCTAGAAATTTCGGTTTCTTCTTTCTCTTGCCTTCCCAGCCATCTCCTGATTTATAGATTTGCAGAATTCCTAGGGTCCTACAGTAAAGCTAAAACTTACTGAGTGCAACATTCAATTTCACTCTTTATGGAAAATAGAGTTTCCATACTCATGCCTGTAATAAACAAGGAAATGACTCACAGACATTAATCAATAGACAATAGTAAGGAAGGAAACTATACACAGTGAGCTTCACAGTTAGCCCTGTGGATAACTTCATTATTAAAGGAAAGTTGCCTTGGGCACATAACAAGTAGAAGAACAGAGACACTAAGCCATAGGAGAATGCCGTGGTTTTATAAGGGGCAGGAAAGAGAAGATCCCAGTTCAGAAATTTTGAGGTTGCCTGGGATCTTCAGGACGGGATCCCTGAGAGAAGAAAGACCCCAGACTATGAGCTGAGGTCTTCTTGAGTAGCTAGGAAGAGTATGTTAGGGTGAGATGCTAAATGTTAGCATTCTGTCTAAGCTCCGCCCCACAGTTACCTGGCAACAGCCAGGTATGCCTGACTCACTATAAAAGGGGCTGCTTGCCCCCTCCTTGCTCTCTTGCTCTTGCTCTGTCCTCTTGTCCCCCCCCCCCCCACAAGCTCATGGCCGGCCTCCACTCCTCTACTCTCCCTCTCTCTCCCTCTCTCTGCCTCTACTACCCTCTTGACTCCCCTCCCCATGCCCTAAATAAACTCTATTCTATACTGTGGCTGGTCCCTCAGGGGAAGGGATGCCTCAGCATGGGCCCACCGAGGCACCCCCTACCCCCATACCTCACCACACTTTCATAGAACATAACCCCCCCTTTATCTTTTTCTAAACACAACACCAAGAGATCTGATATGGTAGTGACTGCTGGAGCGAGATGAACCATGAGTCCAGAACCATTTCAGTTCTCACAGAACATAAGATCTTACCTAAAACAACAAACAAAACCTCAGTACACAGCAATGGGTGGGTAGGGAGCACCCTCACAGAAGCATGGGGAGGGGAGATGGGATAGGGGGTTTCTTGGTAGAAAACTGGGAAAGGGGATAACATTTGAAATGTAAATAAAGAAAATACCCAATTAAAAATAGTCTTTTTAAAAAAAAAAAAAAAAAAAACCAGACCAACTGTGAGGAATTAGCAGTACCTGTGCTCAGATACAAACTTTAGTCTAAGATCCTGCTGTAACTATAGTCACTGCTCATTATTGCTGTTGAGCTCTTATTGACCTGATTTAGAAGTTACATTTTATCCCAGGTGGATCTATTTAGAAAATACAGTGTATCTCCCAAGGTCAACTGGAGTCTTGTACTATATCCCCTGAAGATAAAGGGGGGCTACTGTAGAAAATGTTCATCCATATCTGTTATACATGAATGAGTGAATGAGCTAACTGACTATGTACATTAGGAAATTAAAGTCAAAACTGTTGGCCTTTCCATTCTGCAGAATGGTTACAGAGGGTTGGATTTAAGTCATAGCTCCCATCCAGAGGCCCTAAGCATCAAATTTCCTAGAGATTGGAAACTATTATTTTACATGTAATTATAAACCAAATACTATTTATTTATCTTTCATCCCAGCTGGGGTGCTACACATGTAGATGTTATAAAAATTGCCAGAAAAGGAATGGAGGGCAGGAGCAAAGGTTCCTTTGATGTCGTAGTGGCTGATGTTGATTGTCACCTTGGGGGGATGTGGAATAACCACATGCACGTACATCACATAATCTAAAATAATAAAAATAAATTCTTCTTAAGAGTAAATGATCAAATCCACCCCCACTCCATTCTCTACCTCCTACCCCCCACTGTTATGTCTTCTTAATTTGCCTATTTTTTTAAACCACCAAATCTACCTGGTGTCTTCTGTGTCTTATGCGAATGAGTGTAGGGCCATCTACTGAAGCCTGGGGCCACATCTTTGAAGTAAACTGACTCTCCTGCTTCTAGCAGCTATTGATTGCAATAGCTCCTCAGCAAGGGTGGAACTTGGTGGCTCTCTCCACCATTTGTACTGAGATCTTGTCTGGCTTGATTTGGACGGGTCTCGTGTGTGCTGTCGTAGCTGCTGGGAGTCCATGTGTGTAACTGTTATCTCATGTCTCCCAAATTGCCTGTTTCACGGCAATCACCAACTGTCTCTGGTCTTACAGTCTCTCCACCCACCTTTCCTCAATGATCCCTGAGCCTCATGGAGAGGGGAGCAGTATTGACATCTCGTTTAGGTTTGACGACTTTAATTCTGCATGTTTTTATTAATACCACCAACACCTTCTCCCTTGTTAAATGTGGTCCTTCTGCCATGAAATTGAGAAGAGTGAGTCTGCATAAGAGTTTTACTGGAGGCCTTGCAAATCGTGGGATTTGGGTAGGATGCAGAACTTAAGACCCAGACCATCGTAGACGACGTGATGCCATAAATTGGAAGACATAAACTCATACATTTATAGATTAAGCCTTCTCTCTACACTTAAAACCCTTCTCATGTTTTTCTCTCTCGATTTGGGACCTTAAAATCTCATAACCTGCAGTGAGCATCCATTATCAGTAGACAACCGGAAGAAGGTTGGAAATGTCTCAGTTGGGGAGGAGGTAATTTAACCTTTCTGAGTTTCCCCGGCCTCTTGCATGGTGCACCCTGAGACTCCAGATGTCTTGGCTTCAAGGACATTTGGTCTTCACTATCAACCCATCCCCCAAATTATATAAACCTGAAATATGCTGGCTGACCTCTTGTTATCACAACTCAACCACAGCTGGAGACTACAAAACATTTTTGCTGAAATCAAAATTGGCTCCTTTACAACATGGGTAGAGCATCCTTGGTGAGGAGTGGGGTGGGGGTGGGTGGCCAAGGAGATGCTCAGAGAAGGTCAGGGCATGCCAAGCTGGGACAGTACAGACCTTAGCCATTTCATCTCAGTCTGTCTCCAGTGCAAGGGTATTTATTAAATGTCCACAACAGTTAATTCTTATTTGTGGATTAGATAGTAGGCACTTCCTGTCTCAGCTACTTGAATGGGGAATATGGGTCCTTCCTTGCTCTGGCTGTTGGCACTGCTTTTTTGCTGTAGTCTTTTGCTTTTTCATAGAGGTATCCTAGCAGTCAGTATGTTCATATTTTTCCAACTGAAGTCAGGTTTGCTCATTTGGGGAGTCGAGTTCTCCCCAAATATGGGTTGTTCTGTACTCAGTTGGAATTGCCATAATAGTTTATTTAACTTCTGCAGAACTTAGATATAGTTCAACTCTAGCCACAGCCAAGGTTCTGGCTTATACTTTAGTCACTCTCTGACTGTCCCATTTTGAGACCCCTGGCTGCCCTTTCCATTCATCTCTAAAGACTGACTTGCTAAAACTCTGTAGCATTTTGTTTGTTTGTTTTGGTTTTTTGAGACAGGGTTTCTCTGTGTAGCCCTGGCTGTCCTGAAACTCACTCTGTAGACCAGGCTGGCCTCGAACTCAGAAATCTGCCTGCCTCTGCCTCCCAAGTGCTAGAACTAAAGGCGTGAGCCACCACTGCCCAGCCTGTAGCATTTGAAGGATTCCTTTTTTTCAATATCTCTAAGCTTGTTGTTAATCTATTATGTGATCCATTTCATTGCCTCTCTTTAACCTGAAGATGGTCGTTTTTAAAGCTACATCTTACCGGCAGCTTTTAGGGCTTCTCATTTGATGGAGAAGTTTCAGGCTTGGTACTGTAGTCTTTCCCTCATAAATCCCCCTAATCTAATTCCCTTTGTCTCAATGACCTTCTCAGCTGAAGTCATCTTTGGGCTGGTTGGAGAGGTTAGGTGTGACAGCACTAAGCAAGCATCCTTAAGGCATGGTGAGTTGTAAAATAACCAGATCTCAAGGCTGGGTGGGTACCAGGAGATTGGTTAGTTCTAGATCCCTCCCCACACAAGAATTTGTTCCTGAATATTCACAGCCCCGCTCCCCTGCTAGAACCCTTCCAAGCAGAGAGCTCATTAGTTGGCTGGGCAGACTTCTCTTGTTTCAAGTTCTAACTGCTGGAGTTGTTCAGCTGAACTCTGCCTTCTTCCCATTAGTTCTAGGTGTACCGTTGGGAGCAATACAAGTTAGCATTGGTTTCTTATAAGGCCATATTAACTGCTCTTGTGTGTTGGGGTCTCTACCTACTGACTTACACTTAATCGGGGTTCTTGTAGTTGCAAGCAACAGGAAGCAACTCTGGCTAATTATCTCAGCTATCTTTGGCCAAATAAGAAGTACTCCAAACCTTGGTGCCTCAAAGAATGCTCATTACCTCCCAGTTGCTCCGGGCCAGAAATCCAGAAGCAACTTACTAGGTGATTCTGGGCCAGGGTGTCTCAAGGTTTCAGCCAAAAATGTCAATCCGTCCGTCCTGCTACCGTCATTAAAAACATTGACTGAGAGTGTGGGTCCCCTTCTGAGCTCTCTACCATCACTGATGGCAGTAGGTCTCATTGTCTTTTCAGCCATTGGCCAGAGCCATCCTTCTTTTTCACTTTGGTCTCCAACATGGCAACTGTCCTGGTATAGGCTATAAGAAGGAGAGGCAAGGCAATCCTTGTATGACTTAATCTCTGAACTCACTAAGACTCTCTTCTCTCTCTCTCTCTCTTTCTTTCTCTCTCTCTCTCTCTTTCTTTCTCTCTCTCTCTCTTTCTTTCTCTCTCTCTCTCTCTCCTGTCTCTCTTCTGTCTTTCTCTCTTCTCTCTGTCTCTCCTCTCTCTGTCTGTTTCTCTCTTCTCTCTCTGTCTCTTCTCTCTCTGTCTTTCTTTTCTCTCTCTGTCTCTCTTCTCTCTCTGTCTTTCTCTCTGTCTGTCTCTCTCTTCTCTGTGTGTCTCTTCTCTCTCTGTCTCTCTTCTCTCTCTCTGTCTTACTCTCTCTCCTCTCTGTCTCTCTCTTTCCTCTCTCTTCTCTGTCTCTCTCTGTCTCTCTGTCTCTGTCTCTGTCTCTGTCTCTCTCTCTCTCTCTCTCTCTCTCTCACACACACACACACACATTTCATTATTTCTTTTCCCAGTGTTGGGGATTGAACTGAGGGTCTCGTGACTGTTAGGAAGGCACTCTACCATTGAATTACTGTACAGCTTCCTTTTTACATTTAGTTTATAGTAAGTATAGGGTTTCGGAGCCAGAGACACAATGCATATTTGGTTAGAGACTATTTCAGTAGCTGTTCCTTGTGTCCCATTGATGCCTGGGAAGGACATGGGCCAAGACTGGTTGATCTTGTGCAGGCAGAAGAGAGAGTCTGTTCTACAAGATGGGGATTCTGAAGTTGCTAATTCAAAGCCCATCTTACATCTGGAACACTTATTCCAGTACCTATCATGGAAAGGAGACAGGACCTACAACATAAAATAATAGTCTCTAGGGGGAAACAGGAAGTACTCTGTCCAGGAATATGAGTATGTGGCTTGGGGAAGATAAGAAAGATTTTATTTTCTTTTGAATAGATATCAATTGCTCTATCTGGGCAGGTGGTCATGCACAACTTTAATCTCAGCACTCAGAAGGCAGAGGCGGATCTATGAGTTTGAGGCCAGCCTGCTCTACAGAGTGAGTTCCAGGACAGCCAGGGCTACACAGAGAAACCCTGTCTCAAAAAACACAAAAACAAACACAACCAGACAACAAAAAAGAAATCAATGTCTCCCCTAAAGGCTGCTTACAGCTCTATTTGGATAGGAAGAACAAATTATTTTCTATATCGAACATCTGATCCTCCCACCCCTACTTCCAGAGTGCTGGGATCACAGGCTCCCACCACAATGCCCAGTCTGATGCAGGGTTGGGATTAGACCCAGAGCTTTGTGCATTCAAGGAAAGCACTTTACTGACTTGGCTGCACCATAGACGGATACTCAGTCTTTCAAGAGTATGTCAGTTCTCACTGCTCAGAAAACAAGCTCTGCTTCGTAGAACCATGGGGTTAGTCATACTGTTTTACAGTACCCACTCCTGTTATTTCTTCTTCTTTCTTTATACTAGAAGTAAGGCACTAGGTCAGCCCACATTCAAGGAAAGGTGATTCTGGGCCTACCTCTTGAAGCCCAGAGAAACTAAAACATAAAAAATTTAAAAAAGTGGATATTTTTAAGCCATCACATTCTACAAAACAAAACAAACAAACAAACAAAAACCAAGCAAACCAAAAAAAAAAAAAATACCACACACAACCAATCCACCCCTTACAGTTTGAATATGTAATAAATATAGAAATATATGATGTCTCCAGGTTCCTGAAAATGACACACTATGACATGTCATCTTACCTTACAAAATTGCCATCTGCGTGAAGACCGGGTGACCATGGGGTATTTTGTGGTAGCTCCTTAAATACACTTCTACTTAAAGATCCATCAACTAGAATAAAAGCTGTCTCCTTCCCTCCCCCAGCACACATATCGAGACAGGCATGGGCTAGCCAAAATAGATATTTCTGTTCCCAAAACAGGAAAACAAGAAGCTGGTTCTTAGCAATGTTGAGTTCCAACTGGCAAGTGTTAGACCTTTGGGAAATGCTAGAAATGAACTGGGGCTCAAGGTGAAGGATTAGCTCTCCATAACTCTTCCTCTCCTTCAGGGTTCTTAGTTCTGCCTTTTAAAGCCATCCTCCTGGACCTGGACTCAATGGATCACATTGCGGTGAGTACAAAGCCAATCCAAGTCCAGCCAAGACATCACAGAGTAGAGAAAGGTCTATTACCAGCAGCAGGCAAGAAACACAGAGGGTCTATCTAAGTTCTGTCTTCTTGGAACAAAGGCAGGTTGGAGAGATCACTCAAGGGAGGCTACAGGTATTCAAACACTGCTTTTTCCATCTCTGAGTATGTTTAACTTAAGGTTGGTTTAAAAGACTGTAGACATTTTTGGACATGATTATCTCATGAAACACATGCTTAGAGGATTAACATGATGGTTTGGAATGCCTCTGGGCATTGCACCATAAAAATCTTAGCTGGAAATAAAGAAATGACACTATGACAGTTAATAATCGGCTGGAGTTAATAATTGGCTGGACACCGAGGTGGGCAAGAGATGGCTTTCAAGGAGTCTAAAAATAGCCAGAGATAATGTCTCTCTGGTCTTCGACATTTAACTCCTTGGAAGCACAAAGTTTAGTCCCTTGGCCTTGTAGAATCTTCAACAAATGTTCAGCTTCTCTTTTTCTCTGGGAAGTTAAGTTTATAATAGTTAAAAATCATCCAGCACACGTTTCTTCACCTGTCTTTTGAGTTGGGAACTTTAGAGCCTGTGAGCTAGGTGGTCTGTCTCATATCATTCTCTCTGATATTACAGTGAAGGTGTTGGCAGAAACAATGAAAGGAATGGAATGGGATCAGGACCCCAAGACCAAGTTCTCAGCACAAAGGAGATTTATTTACTCCAGAAGAACAAAGGGCAGGGAATAAGAGTCAAAGACAGGAGAAGGAGAGTGAGGGAGAAGGGGAAGGGGACAAAGGAGAGGGGAAGGGATATTTATCCCCAGGGTACAAAGGACTGCCCCTGCATAGAGGAGACAGATGTGGCACATAGGCAAATGGTGGTTTATAAAGGTAAAAGGGAAAGCCCATGTTAGGATGAAGTGTTTAATTTTAATTGGGTGTGTTAATTAGGTGATCCAAAGGGGCTTTTGGTTGCTGGACTTCAATGCATTGATAGCTGGACCTTGGCCTTCACCCTCAGGAGGAGGAAGTGGCCAAATAAGGGATTAGATCCCGATGGCTAGCCTTAAGAATGTAATCTAACAGTTTTTAGCAAGGCAGAGGGAATGGGGGAGAAGGGCAAAGCCTGCTGGAGCCAGACTGACCATGCTTGAGCTAATCCAGAGTCTCTTTAAATACTTACAGAAAATGACTCTGGGATTCAAACCCCAGCCTCACAGATGGAATTCAGGTCTGTGAGGAGTCTGACCCTCCCAATGGGGAAGTCCTGCCCTTCAAAGCCAAGGGGAGCTCCTGGGCTTAGGACTGTGTTTGGGGCCAGCAGGTTGTATGTGACATGGTGCATGAATGGCTAAGTCTGTGAGTAACAGAACATTAGGCTTCAGTCTGGGAAAGAGTAGGCACTCACTAACAGCTCTGTAGCTATTAGGGATTGATCTACCGAATCACACAACATTCACATTCCTCATTAGTTACTGACCTTTCTGACTACATGCTGGTTCACCCAAGTTCCTCTGACTGTGTGGTATTTAATGCCTCCAGCACATTCTATCCAGTTCAGGGAACAGGGGGGTCATTAAATACACCTAGAAACTCTGCCCAAGGCTCTTGTTTGTGGGATGAATCAAACAAAGGAAACTGGCATCACAAGAACTTGGGTGAAAATTGAGAGCTGTCTCTGAGATTGGTGGGAATATATCCACTTAAATCCTATCCTTGTCTAGTCCTAGGTTCTTTGGATGTAGACATGTGTTTTCACATGTCCAGCATAGTTAACATCATTTGCTCTGAGGGTTGCCAAAATACAGATAATATCTCTTTTGTACAGAGATGTTTTGTATTAGAATAGCCCCGGATCAAGCTTTCAGCCTGAATATATATGACCTCATTCCTCTTCAAGATAATTTTTGGGAACTTCGGGAAAGACTGCTAGCTTTGTTTACAGTAAGGGCATCCTAATGCCTGCATCCTTGGCTTCCAGCCATTAACTTTATCAGTTGTAATCCCATTTGGTGCCCTTGGGACCCACACTGTAATTTCATGTAAGTTTCCTTAGTAAGCCTTTAAGGTTAATAGCTTTAAAACCCATGAAAATTGTTTCTAAGGCAATTTTAAGACAATAAAGTAGGACTTTCTTTTTGAGATGCCCACACTCATGTTCTAAGGTATGTCTTTCTTAACCCTCATGTTTAAAAATATAGACTAGGCTGAAGAACAGCTCAATGCTCAAGAGCACTGTCTGCTCTACCAGAGGATCTGAGTTGGATTCTAAGCACTCACATGATGGCTTACAACCAATCCCAGGGGATCTGATGCCCCCCCCCCCCCCGTTGGCATTCTCATGGACCAGGCACACATGTGATGCATAGATAGAAATGCAAGCCAAACAGCCAAACTCATGAACTCTAACTCTGCTTCATACTGGCTTGTCCTGAAATTCCTTTCTATATCAAATTCAAGGATCTGGTTTGAGTTGAGGTCCCTAAAAGACGAAGAAAACTCCACGGGCTGCCAAGGGAGGGTGACAGCACTGAACTCCTACCTCACCAACATGGACATCTTTGAATGTGCTAAGTCTCAGTCGGAAAGTGCTTCTTTGTCCCACCAGCAACATTTATGTAGATCCATGTGAGTGCTCTGTGTGACCCTGTGCACTCTCCCCTCCAGGCCTTCCTCAGCTTTCCTACCAAAGCTCCTTTCACATCAGATGTTCCCTTACAAGTCACAATTATGTCTTGCTATTAATAAGCTATCTTTCTTCACCAGAATGACTTCTTTAGGTCTGTTGTCTGTTATGTATGTTATGTAATGGAGCCCAATGCTTGGCCAATGTGCTGGCTAGTTTGTTTTTTGTTTTTGTTTTATTTTGTTTTGGTTTTTTTTTGTCAACTTGACACAAGCCAGAGGCATCTGAGAAGAGGGAACCTCAATTAAGAAAATACCCCCATGAGATCCACCTGTAGAACATTTTCTTAATTAGTGATTGATGGGGGAGGGCCCAGCCCATTGTGGGTGGTTCTATCACTGGGCTGGTGGTCCTAGGCTGAGCATGCTAGCATCATCCCTTTAACGCCTCTACATGGAGCTGTTGTCTGCAGGTTCCTGCCCTGCTTGAGTTCCTGTCCCCGACTTCCTTCAGAGATATACTATGATGTGGAAGTGTGGAAAAGTAAACCCTTTCCTCCTCAACTTACTTTTGGTCATGGTCTCTCATTAGAGCAATAGTAATGCTGACTAGGACAGGATTGTGAGGTATTGCTGTGACGGACCTGACCGTGTGTGGAGAGGATTGTGGAAGGACTTTGGAACTTTCAGCTGGAAAAGCCATTGGCTGTTCAAAGCTTGGTGAGTCAGTCTATAGGAGCTTGAAAAAATAAGAGTGTAGAGAGAAATGTGGGCAATGGAGGCCTGGTTTGTGAATATCCAAAGGGAAGCTTGAAGAGTAAAGACTCTGTCACAGCTGTTGCATATTTTGTCTTAAGACTCTGTGGTTCTGGTCAGCTGGGGCTGAAGAGTCAGCTGTGATTAACAAGAGACTGGAACCAATAAAATGAAACCTTTGTTTACTGGGGCAATAGATGCTGGTCAGCTGGAAATTAAGCAATGATTAAGAAGAGACCAGCAGCACTGAGGTAAAATCTTGGAAGTGTTTTCTCAGAGTCTAGTTAGAAGCTGGGTTCCAGAGGTGGCCAAGGTTGGACCTTGTGCTGGCAGCTGAAATTGGCAGTACTGGTTTGAAGGCATAAAGGGGTCATAAAAAGCAGCTGAGGCTTGGCATGGAGAGAGGCCAGGATAGGCCATTGGGGAAGGTGCAGACTCAGCACAGTTGGAAGGACCCGAAATAAAGGGATCAAGGAGAGAAGTTGAGGCTTGGCACTGTGAGGAGAGTCTTTTCTTGTTTGCTATGCTTTGTCACAACAATAGTAACCCTGACTAGAACAGCTGTTAAATGCCAGCCTTTTGACAAATAATATTGAATTAATGCACATTTACATAATGTGCAAAAAATTATTTCTTAGGAAATAGGATACCCTTCTAGGATTAAATTCGTCATTGTGAGAAAAACATGGTACCATCTTGACTGAGTTTTCTTTCTGTCCCCATGAAGGGTGATGGTGATAAAGATTTTCCTCTGTGAACAACGTTCAAATGTCAGAAGACCTGTAAACAATTCTTAGGGCAAAGATGTCACCTGGATTTCTGAATTCATTTATACACACACAAAAAAAATCAAGACCCAAGATTTAGGCCTGAGGTAAGTTTAGAATTAACAGCTGTGGCCAGGGATGGATGAGCTATTAGTGTGCTGGGCACAGGAGGCAAACTCAGCTAAGTCGAGATGATCCTATTTCAAAATCCTGAATGTTATTAGATCATCAAAGTCTCCATAGGAAGCTCCACTTAACTGGGAGGAGGGGATGCTGTGGCTTAGCAAGCAGGATTCAAAGTACATCTGTTTGATTGGCTCTAAAACCTTCGGAGAATTTTCTGGGGGAGAGCAAGATTCCCAGTGTTGTTGTTCTTGTTCTGTAGTCCAAGCTGTCTCAAGGTTGTGCCCTGCCCTTTCTCACCTCAGCTTCTTAGCTTTCAATGTGGTGTTCAGCTCAGAGGCTACATGTGGTTCTTCTGTGAAGCCTCTCCCTCTTACACCCTCCTACTGTTCTTCTTCTGTATTACTGCACCTTCCATCATGATTTCTGGAGCATGGTTTTATATATCATCTTGACTCACAAAGGGTTATCATTCTCCTTGGCGTTCAAGGTGTCTGTTCCCAGGGCTATCTTTCAACAGCTGTGTCCTTGGGCAATGAAATGAATTTCTGAGTCTCTGTGTTCTTATGTCTATGTTTTCTTTATGAGGTCATTAAAAAGATCACACAAGAATATCTGTTGGTCTGAACAGGCTAGACTGACCTGCTACCACAAACCATTGAAGACTCCATGGCTTCTCTCTCCTCGGTGTTGTGTGCTCACAACAAAGACATGAGCTTCATGCCCACCAACAGGTTGATGGAGCAGCCTTTAGCTGAAATTTATAGCGAGCACATGTGGACCAACAACAGATGTAGAATTGCCTTTATGTTAAACCCAGTTCCTGTAGGGTACGTGTTTAGATACCAACCATACTGAATCATATAATCTTTAGGTCTCCTGGCTTCATCATCTAGGTGGGTTGCTATATTTGTTTCCTGAAGAAATCATGACAAATAATCATAAACTTGACTAATTAAAATAACAACATAAATAAAGGCTCACAATTTCTAGAGGCCAGAAGTCTAGGATTAAGATGCTGGCAGGTCCTCCATGACTCTAGAAGAGGTTCTGAGCTTTGCTTTTTACAGCATCTAGCGGCTGTGACATCCCTTGACTATTGGCTCCATCTTATAAGGATAATTGTCAGTGAAGCGTTTAGGGAAGATCTGGATAAACCAGGGTGACTTCCTCTCAAGATCATTAATTACAGCTTTAAAAGTCCCCCCTCTTTTGAAATAATACCATAGCTATAGGTTCTAGGAAATAGGACACAAGAATATCTTTGGAGACCAGCATTCAACCTACTGCAGTTACTAAGTGGGTAGGTAGGTGGTTAGATATTATTTTAAAATGAAATTGGCTTTATGCATAACCTTTTTCTTTTGGTGACCAAAGACTTAATTGACATCCAGATATTAAGGGATACTCAGCTGCCAAAGCCCCATGTGTCACTGAAAAATTTCCCAGTGATGGTTCATACATGTGCAAATGTGTATAGGACTGATGTATTGGTTCACATGTGTGCATATGTGTGTAGGATTGACCTGTTGGTTCACACATGTGCACATGTATGTAGTATTGACGTGTTGGTTCACACATGTGCTATGTGTATAGGATTGATACCATCCCCCCCCCCAGGTTACTTTCAGATTGTCAATGTCTCTATCATACACTAAACAAACACTAAAGTATGAAAACCCAGATTTTTTCACATCTGACCAAAAAGGTAAAAAGGGAACTTTTCCATGTAACTCTGGACTAAGGCTTTCTAGGAAATTCTCTGGGGCAGTCTGTACCCAAAAGACAAAGCCATTATGAGAGATGATCCCTAAGAATCATTTTAATTCCTAAGGAGTTTTGCCCATGATTAATTCTGTTTTCAAATAAGTTATACTTGCTTCCGTGCTTTGGGGAAGAATTAGATATAATTGGGTATCTAGGAGGAAAATGTCAGCCTAGACCTGTCCGCTCTTGTTTTGTTCTCTCTGACTCTTGATAAAAGTTAATGAGAGGCACTTTTCCTGTTAGCACACGTCCCTGCTCTTGGTGTAGAGATACACTGATGCTTGCTGCCCCTTTTTCTGTCATGTGATGAAGGCCAGGCAACAAGAAAGAGCAGTAATTTGTTGTCATGGAAATGAGTTAACCCAAAGCATCAGGTTTGAACTTTGCAGGGAGATTCTTGGGAAAGGCAGGGGAGAAGGATAATACAGTGATACCACCAAGAAGCCAATGTCCTCAGAGAGACAGGGGTAAGGTGCTGGGCAGGCTTTTGCACATTTCTTCACACTTGAATATTCTGAGCCTACACTAATTATGAAGAAGTGGCAAAGTCCCTGAGAGCTTTTACCTGCTCTGAATGCACTGTAGCCAAGTACACTGTTCAGTAGATTTAGCATCCAATAAATATGGGTAAATATGACTCCGATTTTAATAAAGACAGGACCTGTCCTTTTTAATCACTCACTTTACTTCCCACAGTTACAATGGCTGCAGCTTCTATCGATGCCTTGAGTGCTTTTTCGATGGCCCTAAATGACAGAGCTGTCCCCCTTGACCATATCTGGATTATTGATCCTGACTGTCCCTCCCCCTCCAGCCTGTAGATTTCACTTAATTTGGCCAGTTATGGTAAGTTGTCCTTGCAGACATGATTGATTGACCCAAAGGTGAACTTGTGAGGATTACCAGACCAATCAGTTACTTCTCAGAACCTTTTAAATGGGAACTAAAAGGAAAAAATTAATTTCAATTTGGTGAGGTAGGCTGGCCTCAGGATATGGTCACATGAATTGTATCTTCAAAGAAATCCTGTTAAGATAAAAACAAACAAACAAACAAAGAAAAACAAAAAACCCACAAAGAAACAAACAAACCCAAACCATAGAACAGCAGACAAAAGGTGTGAAGAGGAGGGGATTTTGAGATGGCTCAGAAGAGGAACACATATTGTCAAGCCTGACATTCTGAGTGTTGTCCCTTAAACCCACAGAGCAGGAGAGAACTGACTCCTGGAAGTCGTCCTCTGACACCCACACTGTAGCATGCTTGTCCCACCCCACAAATGTTTTAATTATAAAGATGGAACGATGCCTACTGCCCAGAACTGTTGGAGCTAACCTGGTGTGGTGGAACAAAGCCCCACGTGTCTGTCCCAGGCGCTGCGGCTCTGGGTGGGACAGCAGACACGCAGGAAGTGACCTCACGTGTCTTTCCACACAGTCAGACAGGAAGGTGGGGGCTGTGGGAAGCCTTTTCGGGCCCTGCCCGTGGGTGGGAGAGGGGGCCATTCCCGGGGAACAGGGCAACCGTCTCCATGGATTCTCTAGCCTAGGGCACTGCAGTTGCTGCAGGGTGCGGCAGAGGGGCTAGTAGGAGAACAGCTGGGGTTTCCACTGGGCTAGCTGCTTCGCTTGGGTGAATGGGTACCAAGCTGGAAAGCCCTCAGCCGGAGATAAGACATGGTGCACGCCTTTAATCCCAGCACTTGGGAGGCAGAGGCAGGCGGATTTCTGAGTACAAGGCCACCCTGGTCTACAGAGTGAGTTCCAGGACAGCCAGGGCTACACAGAGAAACCCTGTCTCGAAGAAAAAAGAAAAAAAACCTTTAAAAAAAGACATAGCTCCTTAATTGAGGGCGGGATCCCTTGCTTCCCACAGCGGGTCTAGATGAAGAGACAGTCCATAATTCTAAGACATTTATTTTCATCTTGTGGAGAGCTGCATGGATGGAATTGTACCCCCACCTCTCCCAGAGAGGCAAGGCAGATGTAATAACTGGGAAGGGGTGTGGCTAAGCCTCTAGGTGTCTCATTAACATGGGGCTGGCTTGGGGCTGGCTGTGTGGCAGCGCATCTACCTGGGGCGTGGCCATGCCTCTACCTGAGGAGGGGTGGTATGTGACTGTGACTAGAGCCAAAAGCCTCCCGGGAGAGTTGGCCTAACGTTTCTGGTCCCTTGCAGATTCCTCTGGGTCTCCCAGAGTTTTCACCTGTGCTCAACCGGGTGCCGGACTGCCTGTCATAGATCACTGCCCCACACAGAACCAAGTCCTGAGCTGACTGGTCCCCATGGTCCAGTTTCACTTTCCCACAGTCCTGAGATCCTCCTCCAACAGACTCCCATTGTTGGACTCTACTGTTGATGGATGGTCTTCTTGAGTCTTAACTGATGGGTCCTCTTAGTTTGCTGACTGGGACTTGAGTGCTCTTAGCCAAGTTGCCAGCTTCTTAGGAAGCTAGGGGTTTGTGTGACCAAAGGAAGGAGTCACAAAACCCTTAGACTACCCTTGTGTTGTGTGAGGAGGCAGCTCAGTAGTATAGTGCTTGTCCAGCATATGTAAAGCCTTGAGGTTAATTCCCAGCAAAGGGGCTGCACTTGTACACACACACACACACACACACACACACACACACACACACACACCTTCCTTATCAGGCCAAAGAAGCTGGTTATTACCCACATGCTGGTACAAAGGCCGAATCAGGAGTTTAAGTTCAGCCTGGGATACATAGCAATACGTTGTGAGCATGTTATTGCAGAAACATAGATGGACATTTGTGTCTTTCCACAATGTCAGAATGCATTGAATAAAAATAGATTCACAAGCTATATCACTTTGCTGTCTTCAATTTGCCAAATAACTCCCAGTTTCACTTGGTAGCTGGCCATTGGCCATCACAGGTTCTTACATCCTAATCTTTGTTATTAACTCTATGATCACACGTTATTCTTTACACAAGTGTGCGTGTATAAGTCTGCTTGCATATGTGTATGCATGCATGTGAGTGTATACATTTATGTATGTGTGTATGCATGCACATGTGTGTGGCTATGCATGCATGTGTATGCATGCATGAGTATGTGTTTTTCTGTATGCATGTATATATGTGTATGCATACATGTGTATATGTGTGTATGCATGCATGTGTGTATATGCGTGTGTGTGTGCGTGTGTGTGTGTGTATGTGTGTGTGTAGTTAAGAGGGCTGTAGAGCTCACAAAGGTTGTCCTGAAATTGGAGCAGAAAGCTAATACAAGCACAAGGAAAAGTCTGTAGCAGACCATATAGAAGTCTCAGGAACATCAGGCCTGAGAGCTGTTCAAGCAAAGGTGGTAGATGTTGGGTGAGTGACAGGGCCATTTTAAGGGTCTCTGTGAAGCATCTGTCACAGGCAAGAAAAACTGTTGTCAAGTTGGAACAGACACAGGAGTCTTTCACAGTAGCAATTTTCCTGGATGAAGCTCGTGACAAGTGACTAAGAAATGAATCATACCTGCCACATTTTGTGGCCTTGGAGTGCCCACTATTTGTCCTAAGAGAAGGGGAGTTTAAATCTGGCATGACCTGACAAATCTGTGGCTGGTGTTTCTCAAATGATTGGATGTATTTGCATATTTGCAGGTATTATTTATTGCACAAATAAATTATTTCTCTATCTGCGCCTCCTGTGTGCTGGCAAACAGTAGGTATTTACTTATGTAAACAAAATATTGTCCATCTTTTTAAGAGTTCTCTCTCTCTCTCTCTCTCTCTCTCTGTGTGTGTGTGTGTGTGTACGTGCATGCCGTGTGCATGCAGGTATCTGAGGAGGCCTGAAGAAGACACTTGGAACTGGAGTGACAGGTGGTTGGGACCTCCCAAAATGGGTGCTGGGAATCAACCTGAGGTCCTCTCTAAGAGCAGCAGGTGCTCTTCCCCTCTGAGGCATCTCCCTACCCCTGAGAGTCATTCATTCTTGGAACTCAATAACAGAGTAATCCAAAGTTAGGCACAACCTCAAAACTGATATTCCACACAACATAGAGCAGGCTTATCCTGTTCTCCATTCAATCCTCAGTCCTCCTCCCCTCCAACCAATCAACTAATCAATCAATCATCAATCAAATGAGTAAATGCCCAGTACTACACAAAAGCCAGAGAGTTTGTCATAAGAAAATGGTGCTTCCTTACTCTACATGGTAACTTACAACCATGTGTAGCTCTACTTTCAGGGGTTCCAATGCCACCTTTTGGTTTCCAAAACTACCAGGCACACACATGGTGCACAGACACACATGTAGGCAGAATACTCACGTAAAAGGTATCTAACATTTTTCTTCTAAGAACATCTTACTCCCCAGACTTTATCTTTGTCTATGCACATTTGGTGAAAACCAAAATTAGTTCTTTGATTTTTCTGGTTTCTAGTCTGAGGAAAATGGAGTCAAGGAGCCGAGAATACTGCTGGTTTTGCTGTGAAGGCTTCATGGAAAATGACAAGACAATTTGGAAAGTTTTGGAAATGGGTGGGCTGAAAGGGGGGAGGGGTGGATCTGACAGTCAGTCATGAAAATGTGGGAAGAGGAGTCAAAAGTTGGTAGTGCTTGTTAGAAATCTACTCAGTGGTAGATTTATAACATCTTCCCTAATGCATGGATACATCTAGAATTCACATCCTGTCTGAAAGAATGTCCTTGTATGGTGTCAACAGGTCATGAGGTTACACCTTGCTGAGCTGATATAACCTTCAGGGTAATCAAGGTCTATGTGATCTAACTTCACGTTGGAAATCTTCAGTTAGGTCTTAGCTTCTTCTGGGAAATAATGTATTGATCCTCAAGCCTTCAAATACCCATGTCCTTCTGAAGGTGCTTTCCTCATGCAAAGGGTAAGCTGATTTTCTACCAGCCTCTTGAATGTGATTAACAGGAGCCTGACTTGGAGATAGATAAATTGCTGGCATGCTGACAAGGTCAGGTTTTGACTTTGCCTAATCATCAGAACTCTGGGGTTATAAATTTGTAAGATGATAAATAATACCAAGACTACATCATTAGCCAAAACAGCCAGCCAGTATTTTTGTAGCAGGGTACGCTGACAAAGCTATCTGACTGAGAAGGCATACTGAACTTTTCTAGCAAGCACATTCTAAAGTACAGGAGCTAGCTTGTTTGCTGTCATCTGTCTGTCTTTTAAGAATTTTCCTTCCAGCCTCTCTTTTAGACAGGGCCTCACTATGCAGCCCTTGCTGGCCTGAATCTCACTTTATAGTCCAGACTGTCCGTTAGTTCACAGAGATCCACCTGCCTCTGCCTCCCAAATGCTGGGATTGAGAGTGCATATCACTGTGCTTCGCCACATTTTGAACTTGAATACAACCCTTGTCGGAGAAAATCATTATAAGCAAGGTGGAAACAAGGTCCTGGGTGCAAGGTTAGAGGTAATGCCAAAAGTGTTGATAGACGGGAGAGATGGCTCAGCAGTTAAGAGAACTGACTGCTCTTGCAGAGGTCCTGGGTTCAATTCCCAGCAATCACATGGTGGCTCACAAACATGTATAATAGGATATGATGCCCTCTTCTGCTACGTCTGAAGACATTGACAGTATACTCACATACATAAAATAAATTTTAAAAAGAGGATTGATGGAATGAATGTGGAGGCCCTAGAAACTGTACCTCATAGGAGGGAGGTATATGCTCTGGAGCCCACTACTAGATTTTCATAGAGACCATACTCTGTCCTAACCAGAGACAGAGCCCAATAACAATTAGCCTATCCTAGGAGATACAGGACTCCTCTGATGTCTGGCTTTGGCCTGAGACTTCCCAGAAGTCTTGCCAAACCTCTTCTGGATTGTACAGTAGTCTAGAATGCTCCCATCCAGTGTTTCTCCCCCCATCCCCTGGCTTCATAGGATTGTGGTTTTACTGTGCTTACTTATTAAATCTTGCCCTGGCATCTGTTTTTCAAATGCCCCAGATGAGCATAATGAACAAGCCCTGTTGTGATCCAAACACAGCAGAGAAGTAGACTCAAAGTGGGATTCTAGAGAACCATAGAGCCCATAGTTGCCCAGGAATGGTAAGTGAAGGAGTTGGAAGCAGGATTTCCCCACGTTAGATAAGGAACAAAGGCAGGGAGCAGTTTCTGGAATCCAGGGGCTTGGGGGATGAATTGCTTTATGGGACCTGGGAAGTTTCCACAAGGACTGTAGTGAAGTGGAAACATAAGTGTTCTTTGGAAAGTCCGTTGGATGGTGTTTTACTGGGGCAAACACATGAAGGAATGTTTAGCTGAAGCAGACACAGGAGAGAGGATGTTCTGCTAAATCAAGCCTGTGAAAGGACACATGGTGAAGGATTCTTCCCTAATGACACACGTGTATTGGTCAACCTTACTTTGTATAGTTGAGCTGTATTTGTTGGGGCTCCATAGAGAGAAACTCATCAAAAAAACTTCTGGTGGTGTTCTGCAGTTTCTTGCCCCTCGGCAGACCTGGGCTGATTGGCAGAGTGATGGCAGCTGAGACAAGACCCATGGAAGACATGTGATGTTTGGAGGGTGCATAAAAACAATTTGATGGACAGTGATGGAGGCAGAGCTTGGCTTGTTTACAGAGCTCACTGTGCAACGCTTGTTAGTCTTGTGTTTTTGCTGATCTTTACTTTGTTGAAAGAGGCACAGCCGAGAGGCACTGGCGTCCCTCCTACTGACTGGTGCTGAGGCTGAGGCCTGGCTTCTCTGCTAGGTTGTGCCACTGCTGCTGATTCATGTTTGCTATCCTGATTCTACCAAACTGGACTGCTGGTGTATCTGTAAAGCGTTTGTGAGTGGATCGAGCTGCCTCAGCTAACCTGTGAGCTGAACTGCTGATTTCCAGACATACAGACAGGAGTTGCTCCAAAGAACCTCTCTAAACAGGTCCACTTACCCCACGTCCTTTCTTTCCCACTACCTCAGGTGGGTGGTGGGCTACAAGGGAGGTTAAAGCATTTAAGAACCATCATAAAAAGTAGACTTTGAAAAAATTAAAGCTACACTATAGCCATAGTCAGGTCCCCAGGTAACAGGAACATCAGTCTTAATCCTATGGGACTCAGCACTCTAAATTCACTAGCCTGCCCCTCCCCCCAATCCAAATCTTAGTGGTGTTCAACTCAATTGGAGACTGGGGGGTTCATGGGCATGTTGAAAGCTCATGTGTTCTCCTCATGGATCCTACACTGAGAGAACGAGTGTGGCAGAGCTATCTGGGAAGCCAAGACGAGATGTCTCCAGCCAAAGGACGGAAGCCAGGTTTTGTGTGGTGGCAGCCAGCCTTCCCTCTAGGTTTGCCAGAAGCAGCAATCCCAAAAGAAAATACCAAGTCAGCAAATCAAAGGTCTGCTTCAGGGCAGAAGCACATCAGCCAAGGGTTTCACCGAACCCTTTACATCTCTTAGTCTCAAACTCCCCCAAGTGGCAGCTTCATCCTCCAGCTAGTCCACCAGATCCCTTCCCAGTGCGATATCGGAATCTACATTGTCAGAGATAGGACAGCCATCTCTTCTGTTACACTTCACTTAGGAGGGAGGAAACCACTCCAGAATATCTCAGAAGGTTCTTATCAATGGCCATGGTTATGAGAAGAGAATTGTGAACAAACCCTGGGTTCTGTTGGAAAAGGAGGAGCCTGCTATACATTCATCCCTTTCTTTCTTGGCAGCGTCATTTCATGAAGTCTGGGCTGGCTCTTGAATTTACCCCTCTCTTGCTTCTGTCTTCTATGTGCTGGTTTAGGGGCTTGCGCACCCCACCCACCTCATTTAATTTCAACATTACAAATGGAGTTATCTCTCTAATGCACACATCTGATTACTACGTCATTCTTCTCTGCTTAGAACCCTTCAATGGCTCCAACTACTGCCACCCCATCATACTAGGACCCCAGTGAAACACCCCAGTCTCATTCCTCTGCTGACTCTCTATCTGCATTTATCAGAGGCAGTCATGCCCCTTCCCACAGTTGGTCATTGATCTTGTGGGTTCTTTTGTGCCCTTAGGTATGGAGAACCCTGCTTCATCTGCCTTCCTCAGCTCATCGTAGGAAATACCACATGCACACGACATCCTGGGAGCCTTCCTGTGGCCAGCTGTGTGCTCCATGACAGCTTGTGTTTGTCTGTATGGCTTCTGTATATTCCAATGACCTGTCTTCTCACCAGTCTCTTCTGGTTTCTAGGATGGAAGGAGAAGCCTGTACTTATAGGAGGCATGGCTGCAGGCCTGGGTCAGCGTTCAGCTTCTAGCATCAGGCAGCCTGGGTTTGACTCTTGGCTTCGTTGTTCCTTCCTGGAGACCCTAGGCAAGTTATTTAACTCCCCTGAGCATCTGTTTCCCCACCTGTCAGTAAGAACCTAATATTAACAAGCTAATGGGATTTATGATGAGTGGCAAACAAGGTGACTTATGTGAAGTACTTAGCAGTGCGCCTGGTACAGGGTCACTGTACACTGAGTATTTGCAGACTGAATGGCAATGAGCTAAAATATGCTAAACAGAACTGAGTCTCTCCCACTGTTCTGGAGTGTTACATTAGACCCTAATACACTTGCCTGGATAGAGGACCGTCAAGGCCAGTCTTTTCTGATGTGACTGGGAAGGGTAAATGTCTGCTGATCTCCCAGGACCTTTACAACTGTGATGCTGCTCAGATCTGCCACTACAGATTGAGCCTCTCAACTGTGCCAGCAATTAACCAATACTTACTAAGCAGAAAGGCGGGGTTGAGAGTGTAGAAGGGACTCGCTTCCTGCCGCAAACACTTCAGTCTCATTCAATTAGTCAGCGTATAAACAGCACATACATTAGCCTTCAAAGGAGAGCTTTACATATAACTTGGGAGGGTGGATGGCATTTAGACAAGAGGAGTAGGAAAAAAGATTACCCAGATAACGGGAAGAAAAGAGAAGTGGGGAGCTCAACCAATAGAGAGGGTAGTGGGCGGGCACATCAGTGAGTGACAGCAGCGTCTTGCAAGAACAAAGTCTTGGATATCTTCCTTTTTAAAAAAATGTGAACTATCTTAAATTAATGTTTTTTGCCGAAGTGTAGAACCAGGAAGGAATTTTAAATCCCCTTGTTTGAAAAAAACTGGAGCTCAGAAAGGGATTTTGATCACAGTCACCTCGTTAGTTAACAGGAGACACGATACCCCCAGATTCTATTACCTTAGACTGTAGCTTTCCTTTACCTGTACTAAAGCATCTCTTTAAGAGTTTAGACAAGTCTGATTCTTAAAGAAACACTGAGGTAACTGAGTGGGAAAGTCTTAGCTTCATTATTGGGGGGGGGGGTGAGAACAATGAGTGTGGAGAACAGGAACGGGAAGGGAGGAGGTCGCTGGAAGGAAAATCCTCAGCCTTTTCTAACGCCCTCTTCCTTCTGTAGAGAGAGAGCCTAAGCCACATATCCATACTGAAGGGCGAGTGAGCCAAAGCCATTCTTAAATGGAGTCCACTAGGAAGGCTTTGTGTGGTCATAAGAATTAGCTTAGGAAGAATTCTCTCCAATCCCATCTGCCTTGGAGTCTTGCCATAACCCTGCGAAAAACTACCCAGCCAAGCGAACCACCCAGAACATTCTAAAGGGATGATTCTTAACATTTTTGAGGACAGGTGTCACATCACAACCCTCGTCTCATGCCTCAGTTATTTAGGCTAAATATAGTTCATTCTTTCTGCTGCTTATACCCAGTTTACCCCTGTTGCCCTGCCCTGGATGAGTGGCCATCTGTCCATGGCTATTTCAAAGCACCATGAATGGTACATATGAGACCAGTTGTGCAGGAAGCTTGGGACAGTCCCCTCCCACTCACCCACCCCCATGGCTCACGAGAGGTTTCTATTAATGGAGTCTTGAGTAACAAGGCTCCTTCAGCAGCTTATAGGCAAGAACTTACCAACAGTCACTGCGCTGCACAGAAGTTTGGAAGTGGGATCTTTGTGGTAAGGAGGGCTATGCCATCAACCTACAGTTCCAGTCAACCTACAGTTCCAGTCAACCTACAGTTCTAGTCACCCTGGGGAGGAACAGACAGATACTGGAGAAAACGGAGCTGTTGCTGTCACATTCCAAGCCAGATCTTCAAGCATGCTCATAAGGATACTTCCATTCTCCCAGATCTGACACCACAGTCATTTCTGCATATGCTATTTCTTTCATACTTATAACATGTTGTTGCTTTTATTCTTACCAAATTCATTTTTTGTTTTGTTTTGTTTTTCGAGACAGGGTTTCTCTGTACAGCCCTGGCTGTCCTGGAACTCACTCTGTAGACCAGGCTGGCCTCGAACTCAGAAATCCACCCACCTCTGCCTCCCAAGTGCTGGGATTAAAGGCGTGCGCCACCACTGCCCGGCCCATTTTTACTTCTTAAAATGCTTTTGAACCCATCCCTTCCTGTTTCTTCCTGTTACCACACTCGCTACCACCTGAAGAGTTGCTCACGTTGATGTCTTCCTTCCAATGCTTCACAGAGTGGATACAGAACTCGCACTGGCCTTGGACAAACCTTTCTGCCGCCCGTTTGGGGTTGGGCGAGGGATGTTTCATCAGTGTTCCGATTGTGTTGCTCCTCCTCAGGAGAGAAGGAATTCCACTTCTACCACTGTGACCTTCTATTTCCACGGGCCTCGACTCGGCCCTCCTGTCTGTCACTTCTCCACTGTCTGCATCACATCCTGTACCTATAAGGACTACATTTTTGACATTTAAGAAAAATGTAAGCATCCTTTTTTCCCTGATATTTTTTGTTGTTGGCTTTTTTTTTTTTTTTTTTTTTTAAGATAAGGTCTCCTATTGTCCAGGCTGCCTTAAACTCACTGTGCAACAATCTTAGGCTTGTTCTCCCGCCTCTTCTTCCCAAATACTGTGAACAGGCATCCATCACCATGCCCAGTTTAGAGAATCTGGGAATCAAACCCAGGGGGTCTGGACATGTAGGCAGGTCTACTCTGCCAACTGAGCTATATCCACAGCCCCCTGTGAAAGACTTTTACCTATTTCTTTGAAAGCATCCTCTCTGCCTCTTATATAGTCCATGCAGAGCCTAACTGGTCCCTTTAAAGATAATAATTTCATTTTCAGAAACTCTTCTTCCTAAAAAATCTATAGATAGCAAAGCATTTATTTTATCAGGGATGATGAACTCAGCTTAAGTTGCTCAAAGCTGATCTTCCTAATTGATCAAGACATTCTTTTCTTCTCTACTTATGAGAAGAGTCATTAGAATCCTTCTCCGGAGCCCCTACCACCAGCTTCCTGAGACTTCTTCAGCCTGCAAGATTACTGGCAAAAGTTGGCTTTGATGGCCCTCTCTCTCCGAGTGTTCTTGTGTAGTGTACCACATCTTGTTGCCCCATATACGTAGGCCCTGTTTCCTGAAACAGACTGTGAGCTCTGTTTATGCTTTAATTTTGTTGTATTTTTTTCTTAAATGACTGGATTCCATTCACAGAGTGAGTGGAGGCAGACACTGTTTACAGGTTCCTCAGGTCAAAGAGGAGATGCTGGAGGCTGGGGGTGAGCTGGTAGGGGAAGAACCCAAGGCACGGAGGTGAAGCAAAGTCTAGGGAGCAAGCTAAGGTCATGAGCAAGCAGAGCCCGGGATGGAGAGGCATGGGAAGAGACTGGGATGCAGAGTGCAAGTTGGAACAGGGCAGACTGTTCAGAGCTGAGGTTGCAGAAGTGCTCCTGGGAGCTGTCAGACTTGCTTCTGTGCAGGATCAGCCATTAAAACAGAGCTGTGTGTGTAATCGGCATTAATGCATAAAGAAGCAAAAGCGTAAATCAGAGAAAGACTGCCTAATCCTATGTTGAAATATCATATTAACAAGAAATTTCTATGGCTTCCTCAGTCTCCTACATCCTACTTGGTTTTATATTAAAATACCAGCTTGGCAACTTTCCCTTAAACTACTGGGGTCTCTTGAGGTATCTTTAATGTCATACTTAAGCCAGTGTGGAAAAGATCGCCTTTGCTACACACACCGGTAATGCAGCACGGCTTACAAATGTAGCAAATGGAAGCCCAAAGACACCACTTGGGGACCTGGGCAGATTAGATCCACAGGAAACCTTGCTTTCCCCCTCTGCTCCCACTGAGTCTGAGGGACAAGCCTTCTTGCCACAGCTGCAAAAAATTAACATCTGGCGGCTGCCAAGAAAGCAGGTGACAAGCTCAATGGGTCTCCTTGGGGTTGATTTTTGCCATGGCAGGAACATGGACATTCTGACTAGGCATTTGTTTGTGGAGCTACAAGGATTGTAAATGGGCAAGGAGGGGAGGGGAATCAGGAAGCAGAAAATGGCATGTAGGAGCAAAAAAAAAACCCAAACCAAAACCAAATCCAGGTGATAGGAACAAGGGCAGCTTGCATTCACTCAAGTGAGTGAAAACAAGCTAACTCATGCAACCCTGGGAACAGCTGAGAATTTTTGCATGCATGGCATGAATCCTCTAATGAGGAAGGCAAACCACCAACTCTAATTAACCTTGTGCATTAAAAACAAATCTGAATATTTTGATCAGGAGCCTCTGAAATTGACCTGTATTGCCACGTGCCCTGATAGCTGGTAAACTGCATCAGAAGTGAGAAACCTAGAGGGTAGGGGCAGGAAGCTCCTTTCTTTATGGGGTACAGTTCCACTCATATGGTTTCCATGTTGGGTGCTGTGGGTATTCTAGTCTGAGGTGAAGGGATATGTACCACCCACACTGCTTCCCAGAATGGCTGTTTTCAGGGCTTTACACAGAGAAGGCTATTCATAGTTCTTTGTATTTGAGAATAGACAATCCTACTGGCTTACAGAATTTCAAGCGCTGGGATAGCCAACTGCTGATTGTTAATGTTCAGGCTGGTAGTGGGCATCTGTTGGGTTTTAGAAATTCAGGATGGGTGCCATATTTCCTTACTAATAGTGCCTGGTTTCTGGTTCTGTGGGGGCCAGACTCTCACCAGGTCCCCTCCTTTTCCCCAGACAAGGAGTAGGTCCAAGAACCACAACATCCATGAGTTCCTCCCCTGTGTTCTGGGTCCAGCTTATTTGTATTTTAATTTTGAGTTTTGGTCTTCTGAGACAAGGGCTCTATGCACCCAAGGCTGACCTAGAACTCAGTTTGCACCAAGGCAGGCCTCAAACTCAGATTTTTCCTGCCTCAGCCTCCAAATGCCAGGATTACAGAAGTACACGACCACACCTGGTTCATGTTTAGTACTTACCAAACGGGCAAAGATAATGAACACCAGTAAACTCATCTCACCCGCCATGGTGTTCCAGCAAATAAAGCTGGTGTTTTTACAATCCCAAGATCCCTAAGGTCGTTTGGGATCAGGCTGTGCTCTCCAGCCATCTGTGAATTTGATCTCTGAGTGACGTTGCCAGGAGTGTGCTTGCTACCTGTGACCAAAGAGCTTTATTTTATGCAGATTCATATCTATCAAAGTCTCTTTGGTTACACGAATGTGGGTTCAGAAAACTCTTGTGTCTTTTCCAAGGCTCATTACTTAACACCATATCTTGTCTTCCTCCTGCCTTGAAGTTCCTCTTATGATTAATTTGTTGTACATTTCAATTCCATTCTCAAATAGCCCCGATGAATAATAAATGGGTGATGTATTATCTATAGCCCTGATTACCCTGTCAAGTCTTGTGGGATGCCAAATTTTTGGTTGTGTTGTTTTTGGTTATACATGATATTCATGTATTTGTCTAACAGTATTTAAGAACAAAGTTAATAAGTTGAGAAGTAAAAATACAGTAAAATACCAAAGGTAATAAGGAGAAGGTGATTAGGTCATAAGCAGAGCCTTCAGACAAATGGAGCTCCCTTACAAAACATTTTGTATGTGACACTTCTGCTCTGTCTACACAGAAGGTTACAGCGAAAAGAGAGGTGAGTCCTTTATCTACCTTGACCCCGGGCTTCCCAACCTCCAGAATTCTGAGATGTAGACGTAACATTCTGATGTATAATATTCACCTAGCCTAGGGCATTTTCTTTTTTTTAATTTATTTTAATTTATGTCTATGTGTGCCTGCTTGTCTGTATGTGTACCACATGTGTGTAGGTACCTGTGGAAGTCAGAAGAGAGTGTTAGACCCTCTGCAACTGGAGTTACAGATGGTTATGAGCCACATAGAATGGATGCTGGGAACTGAGCCCAGGTCCTCTGCAAGAGCAGCAAGCACATTACACATTAACTGCTGGACCATCCAGGCAGCCTCCAACAGATGGCCTGAGAAACAGAGATACAGGGAAAAGGTATGTGGACTTAGGAAGGAACAAAGGTGACTGAACTTATGGAGCTTTAGCTTTAGCTAAGCAATAGGCCATGTTCTGTTTCCTCCATTTAATTAATTCATTCCTAACAGTTAGTCTAGGTATATGTCATTAGCACAAGTAACACCCATAATTAATGAAACAGATGGCTTACACTTAAAGTCAACTCAAAGCAGGGTCATTAAAGTTTTATTTGAACTGACTCATCCATGCCATCAAAGCAACAATTAAAAGTGCGTGTGAGCAAATACCGCTCTGATGGTTTCCCTTTGATGAAATAAATGTCTAAAGTGAAGCCTTGTCTTGTACCCAGAAATTCATCTGAAATTTTGTGTCAGCCCCTAAATTTGAAAAATGCTGCTGTTTTTGTGCTTTGCTCCATAAATGTCAAAAAAAAAAAAAGCCATTTGTTTCCTTCCTTATTCTTAATCCTAGTAGTGTAAGTTGAAAACATAGTGTTATTCAGTACTTCTCTGAATATAATTTATGGAACCTTGGAGTAATGTTTTATAGCTTGAAAAAAGTCAATGAGTACATTCACAAACTCATCCAATAGTCATGGATGATCATAACCTTTATCTTGTTTCAATTTTGCAAAGACGTGTAAAGATTTTTTTAAAATGTTTATGGTGTGTGTGTGTGTGTGTGTGTGTGTGTGTGTGTGTGTGTAAAAGAGCATGTACCTGCAGAGACCAAAAGAGGGTGGTGGCCATCCCAAGACTGGAGTTAGAGGTAGTTACATGTTTGGAACAGAACTTGGGTCCTTTGCAAGAGCAGTGCCTGCTCTTAACCACTGAGCCATCTCACCAGCTCACAGGTATTGCATTTAAAAAAAAAAAAAAGAAAGAAAAAAGCACATTTTGTAATTTTTTAAAAAAATTACAGACTGTCCTCAAACTCGTGATCCTCCCACCTCTATCTCTTCCACACACCCTACTGGCATCCTTCATCACAGTCAGCAAAAGAAATTTAAAGGAGATCCTGTTCATAATCTAGAGGATCACATCTTGAAGTATTTCCTCTTTCTTCTCCTATAGTATCAGTGCCAACGCCTCTCCAAGACCATTCTTCCTCTACTGACTGTACCCAACTACTCACCAAATTCTTGGATGCCCCAAATCCTCCTCATATCTCCCCCCATCCTTTTTTTTCATCATTTTAAGTTTCTTTCAAGAAAGCCCTGTCATGTTTCTCATTCTAGACAGCTAGCTGTAGTTAGTGGGGCCATGACGTGACTCTCAAATTAAGTGGAGATCATGTCTAGAAACTTTGCAGTTTTCATGGCGGTCACATGTCAGAAAGAGGCAAACTGGTTACTGATATACAAATGCTACTTTGAATCTTTATTTGAAAAAGATGTACTAAGGCCATTTCTATTGATGAAAACTGGCAGCTTTTGAAGATTCTCGCCTTCACATTAGCATTAAAAAGCTCTGAGACGTGATGGAGAGACAAAGAATTTTATTTCTTTCATTCCATCTAATATTTTTCCCAAATGGATCTCAGAATGAATTCTTTTGATCATCTCTGATCCTCTCACATACAAAAGCACCCATGAAACACAGTTTGGTAAAATGGCTTTAAATTGTAAAAGACATAACAAAAGTAATTGAAGGCTATCACATACATAAGTGGTTGGATGGATGGTTTCCTGGGGACAGTAGCCATCTGAATGTGGTCTGCGTTTTCCATACGCCATGTCAAGTATTACTACTTCCCCCTTGTTTTATGGGCCACTGCCAACATGTTTGATTCTCATTTAAAAAGGCCACATCCAATTATCTCAGATAGCACTTGTCCTTGGATGGGTTTTCCTAAGGTGTTCTGTGTTGCTACCTCCCAGGTGTCTTGACTTTCTTTGGACATTAGCCAGTGCCCTGAAGAAATATGTCTACTAACTGATTCGCTGTTCCATACGAATAATGGCCCATGGTGAAAAGGGTGTAAATGGGGTAAATGGACTTGTCTTTAGCTAGTGTATGTGAGCAAGCGCTCAGGTGGTGTGGTGGTTTGAATATGCTTGGCCCATGGAGTAGCAGTAATAGGAGGTGTGGCCTTGTTGAAGTAGGTCTGGCCTTGTTGAAGGAAGTGAGTCACTGTGTGGGGGTAGTTTTGAGACTTTCTTCCTAGCTTCCTGGAAGTCAGTTTTCCCCTGTTTGCCTTTGGAACAAGATGAAGAACTTTCAGCTACTCCTGCACCATGCCTGCCATGTTTTCTGACATGATGAGAATGAACTGAACCTCTGAAACTATAAGCCAGCCCCAATGAAATGTCTTTTATAAGAATTGCCTTGGTCATGGTGTTTCTTCACAGCAATGGAAACCCTAACTAAGACATGTTGTAATTCTGGGGAATACTCTGAAACAGTGATTAGAGATGCATGTGCTCATGTAGCATCCAAACCTCACAGTGATTCATGGTTAGGGGGCAAAAATGATGAATAATTTGCACAGTTCAAGGTTTCAGCCAGACATGGTAAGATTTGAGAGTTTTACAGAAGGTTCCTTACCAACAGAAAGATAGCATATAAAAAGATTTTAGGTAAAAAAAAATGGATTTTTCATTATTGGTGTTTAATTTATTTTGAACTATCGGTATTTGGATGGATGCTAGATGTCAAGATTCAAGTCTATTCTCCAAGTTTGGAATTTTATCACCTCTTGGCCTTTTGGCTAAGATGAAGTGCAAAGTTTGAAAATTATAATTTGTCCAAAATTTATCTGAACATAAACTAGCATTTCTACCTAAAGACATTCAACTTGTGGGGGAAAAAAATGTATGTGCTTAAAAATAAATTCAGTTTTTTTATATTATATCCAAAGGTGGTAATCATTTTCTATCAAACATTTCCAATTCTCTATCTGGGTAAAGCTAGGATTGTATACTCCTTCCACTTTATGGTAACTGAAGCCACGTGACTAGCTTTGGCTAAGGAAATATGAAAGGAAAAACCACATGTCTTCCAGGCAAAAATCTTAAGGACAAATACATAATTATCCATAGAGTGAGCAAACAATTTAAAATTACTGTTTCATGTCATCTAGGGTTAGGAGTGCTTGGTACTGCAGTTTTCGTTAACTTATTCTGATTGGTTTACCACAACAGAACATTAATAGTCCATGAATATCATATGGTAGAAAGTTTAGACAAAAAGAAAACATACAGATGACATGTTAAATGTGCATTTCAAAATATTGTTCAATCATTGGAAATATATATATGAAATTGTGTTATCTGGGGGTATATTGAGCCTTCAGAATGTTGAAACTTGGGAAAATAATTTTTAAAAAAGAATATTTAGTATGGATATATTAATAGGTAGATGGCTATGTGAAATGTGACATATTTATACCACAGAATATTGCTCAGCCTTAAGAAGAAGGGACACATTGACATATGTTGTAGCATATGAAGATATTATGCTATGTGAAATAAGTCAGTCACAAAAATGTAAATGCCATGTGGTGGAATTAACTTAGAATAGTCAAAATCGTAGAGATGGAAGACAGACCTGTGGATGTCAGAACCTGGGAGAGAGGGAACGTGGAGTATTTATTGGCTATAAAACTTATTTTTACAAGTTCATAAGGAAATATGGAGATGTTCTGCGCATGTGTTCAGAGCTGACCACTCAGAGGACTATATGTGGGTAGGAAACCGTAAAATGTATAGAATAAGAGGTGATGAGTTTGCGAGGGATGGGGATGTGGGAGGAACTGAAGGGAGAAATGAGGCAGATACTGTGATCATATACGGAGTACACAATGGTGAAGATGTGAGATGAACGCTGGCAACAGCTGCGCAGTATACTATACCCATATATTATACTGCGCAGTATACTACACCCGTATATTATACTGTACAGAAACTACCACTGAACTGCTTACATTCAAATAGGTAAGATAGTAAACTTTATGTTATGTGCATTCTGCTGAGATTAAAAATTGTGGGAATGTTTCTATGGGAAGATACCAAATACTCTATTTTTCCCTTTCGGGGTAAATCATGCCCTTTCTGGGCTTGAAGAGTACCTCAAGTCTCTCCTTTGAGAAACGGAGAATGCAAGTGACTCCTGTTATTCAGATGACATTCTCCTTGTCCCCAAGAGGTCGCCTGATGGCCAGATGGGAGCCATCATTGTGCAACCTTCGCCTTTAAGTAGAGCTGTGCTTTAGAAGTTGCAGGGCTTATATTGCAGTTTGGGGACATACTACATCCTTTCTGCTTCTCCTTGTGGAAACAAAAGCTCTTGTCAGAGCAAAGATAAAGCTTCACTGAACCACAGAGAGAGGATTCGGCCTGATGAAATTCCGAAGGGCCCTAGCAAGGATCATGATGTCTCTTTTCAAAACATTACCACCCAGAATTTGGCTGGTGAGGTGGCTCACTGGTAACTGCTTGTCTTGTATGCATAAGACCCTGGACTTGATCCTCAGTGCTAGTCAGTAAAGAAGTACATAAATAAATCCCATAGTTCCTGAGGAAATGCCACATCCAACATCCTGCTTCCTGTGCATGTGTCCTCATCTCTCATGACAAAATGGCACCTGTGATCCCTCTCCTGCTGTCCTTGAAGATAAAGAAGGTGACAGGGAAGGAAAGTTTCGCCACAGGGAGCTCCTTTCTGAGACTACAATCTTCCCAACAGGGTAGGAAGGAGCACAATTATCTGCAAAGGCTGCAATTAGTAGTGTCAGATGTAACCTTTGTTCTGCTGTTAGAGTCCAAGGCACCATGTCATCCTGTAAGACCTACTGTTCGGTCTATGGCAAAGGTTTTGTCACTCTGTGTGCGAGTCAGTGCTTACTACACTCCACATCTGTGTTCCCAAAGGACCCATCTCATTCCAAGACAGCAATGACACCAGAAGGAGATATAAGCCAGTGACAATGTCACCAAATCAATCCCTTTTGGGCTGCCTCTCAAAGAATCTCCTGCCAGATTTCAATGAGACCACTTCTGGAGTTCATGGATGGCTGTGGGGAAGATCCTCTTTCAGCTCTTCTGTGGAGTAAAACCTTCAAAATACAAGTGAAAAAAATCCACCTGCATACCATGCTCCGATAAATGGTGACATTGGAGAGTACAGTGACGTATGTGTGTACACAGTCAGGTGCATGCAAGTGTGCAAGTTTAACTGGGAAATCTTATACAGGACAGCATCCATCTCTTTAGCCTAGAGCATTTGTGTGTGGGAAGGGGCGGGGTACAGAAGTAGAATCAACATTTTAGCAATGCTTCTTTTTTTTTTCCTGTTTCACAGTCAACTGCCATTTTTAAAAGCATCTGTTCTGGGAGCCAGTGGGGGAGGGGACATACATCACCTGTAAGTGCTAGGAGAAGGCGCTCTGGAGAAACGCTGCCCACTTAACTCCTCTTAGCTCTGTGAGTGATTACAGGGTCTGGGCTATTTCTGGCCACTTCTCCTTGTCTATGAAAAGAGGGAAGTCGTTAAGCAGAATGGGCAATTGTACATTTAGTAATTTGCCTTGAGTCAGAAAGTCTAGACACTCCCCTGGGGATATGAAACAGCTTGGTTGCGTTTCTATGACCTTCAAGACTCTTTTGTAACCCAAAAGGCATTGAGCAACCAGATCTCAAAGTAAATGGGCTCCAGAGCTCCTGGTCAGGACATGGGATGCCTAGTGAAAGTGCATTGAGCCAGTGGTTGGACGAAGGCAGTCCTGCCTGGAGCAGGTGAAGCAGCCAGAGCTTCCATCAGGCAGGGCTCAGTCCCATTCAAATGCCATTGGTTTCCTATCACAATTTGACTGGGCCCCCATTCCTTCTGCTGAGCATTACAATCAGAAGAGTTCCTATTTATTGAGTGCAGCCAGGTGCTGGGCACACTGACCCAATTCGCTTGCCCTTTACACTAGAGCTGTGGGCTAGATTGCTAGCACTGGTGGGTTTCAGGGATCCTACATCTCCGTTGCTTTTTTGTTTTGTTTTATTTTGCTGTCTTTTAACCTGTGTTGTTTCAAGGTGTGTGTATATGTCATGTCAGAGTGTACGCGATGTGTTTATAAAAAGATGATGACAGGAGGGATATGTTTAGTGGAGGTGTGGCGAGGTGTGGGGGAGGGGGTGCCTCCCTGGTGGCGCATGATGGTATAGTATAGAGTAGCTTATTTAGGGCATGGGGAGGGGAGTTAAGAGGGTAGTAGAGGGGAAGAAAGACAGAAAGAGAGAAAGAGAGAGAGAAAAGGAGGAAGAGGAGGAAGAGGGGGAGGAGGAGGAGGAAGAGGGGGAGGAGGAGGAGAGAAGTAGAGGGTGGCCATGAGCATGTGGAGAGAGAGGGGGACAGGGATGAGGACAGAGCAGGAGCAGGAAGACAAGAGAGGGGGGACGCGCAAGCAGCTCTTTTTATAGTGAGTCAAGCACACCTGGCTGTTGCCAAGTAACTGTGCTGCAGAGCTTAGACTAAATGCTAACAGTACGCTTTTATATCTTTCGCAGGGGCACATAAATTAGATTTAGTGAGGAAGCTGAGGCAGAGACCTGGAAACTGAGGCTTGGGTGGATTAGATAACTTACCCAACCAAAACATGGTAAAGCTAGAACTGGAATCAGTGCAGTTTCTGGAGTAGAGTTTCTTGAATGGATACAGACCTCCTGGATTTGATAGTGAAACTCATTGTTTTGAGTAATTACTAGATGCCAGTTAAAAAGGGGGGGGGGGGCTTACTGGGTTTGCAATCCAGTTTGTCCAAGTGCTAGCCCTATGCCTTCAGGCAAGCCCTAAACTTCCCATGAGCCTTTATTAATGGTGACAACAATAACAGTAACTAATCCACAGGATTATAATGGGAACTAAACAAAGTGGCACAGGCAAAACACTTAGGGTTGTGTCTGACATATCTGGAAATTCTCCACTAAAATTTAGCTGTGATTAACTTACATGTGTTTTCAAGAAAGGTGACTAGAAAGTTTTGAGAAATCCATTTTGTTGTTGTTGTTGTTCTGTTTCTTCAAAACCAAGAGATCAAGTAAGATGAAATGAGAGAATATTCTGAGAAGAAGTGGCTATCCAAGCTAAGGGGTGGGGGACAAGAGAAAGGATGCCCTGGGGCAGTGAAGTCATGGGCAGCCTTGGGCAACAGGGTTTATTTGGAGGGGGTGGGGAAAACAAGGGGATTATGCTAAGGCTGGCCAGTGGTGACAGCTGTGCCCCCCAAAAACAGTGGCAGAACTGGGGACTGGAACAGAAAAATAGTTTTCAATCTCCAGGCCCTGATTCCTTCAGAAACTGTGGAATTAATTGGTTAGGTCACAAGTAGGAGAGACAAGAAGCAGGTGAGCACACAGAAGGACAGTCCACAGAGCCTATGTCCTGGAGAGACAAGATGTTGCTTGTAGGTACAAAGGGGGATGTAAGACAGTGCCCAGAGCCTATGTAATAAGCACAAACACAGTTTCATGGATTTTGGCTTCCGGTTGGGGGCATAGCGACAGGGGTCATGGATAGTGAAGTAAGATGACTTTCTTTCTGTGGATGTTGCAGTAAAAGTTTTAAAATGAATGCGTTGAGATGAGGATGAGAGTCGGTAGGTCCTGGCTGCAAATTATGCAGAGGACACATTTAAAGTGACACATTTCATATTAACAAGTGTAGACATTGTCTCACTGCTCTGACAGAGTGCCTGACACAAGCAACCTTGGGAAGGAAGGCTTTCCTTTGGCTTCTGGTTTGAAGATACCCAGTCCATTAGGGTCGAGGCAGTTAGTCTGGTATCCACACTCAGACAGTAAAGAGAGATGCAGGCTGCAGCCCAGCTTGCTTTCTCCCTTTTCTTCATTGTGTTCAGTCCAGGGCTCCAGCTCATTGTTTTACCACGTTCTGCTAGGCCTCACCGGAAACACCCTCAGAGGCATGCGCAGAGGTGTATCTCCTGAGCCATTCTAAATCCAGCCAAAATGACAGTGAAGATTCGCCACCATAACAAAGCAAAGACCTACATGTCTACTTGCTGTAGGCTCTCATGTCCCTTTGCAAAGCACAGTCCCAGGCTCATGGCTTCTACTGTGTCTCTCGGGCCTGAGGATAGGTGCTTCTACTGCATGTGCCTTCGTCATTTACAAAGTCAACGCATGACAGGATGGTACTGGTATAAAACTGTATAGATGAATGGAACAGCATGGAATACCCAGAAATCAATCCACACACAAACAGCCAAGTGATTTTCACCAGAGGTACCAAGAAAACACATGGAAGAAAAAGTTGTCTCGTGGATAAGTAATGATTGGGGTAATTATACATACACACAGGATGAAATTAGAATAGTACCCCTCTCAAGATTGTGAAGCTACCAGAAGAAAACATGGGGGAATGGGGGGGATGTTGTAAGTCATCAGTATAGGAGAAAGAACATCAAAGCACTGGCAATTACAGTGAAAATACACAAATGGATTGAATCCAACAAAGAAGTTTCTGCCCAATAAACAGAAGCATGAGCAGAATCAAGAGATAACAAGTGAAACAGGAGAAGATATCAGCAAACCATCACTCAGCAAAGAATCAATACTCAGTGTTTCGGTCTGAGAGTCACCCTACAAACCACAGGAACACCGATCTCAGACAGGGATGGTCTATTGACTGCACATCCTAATGCTGATCATATCAGGGACATAGTTCAGAATTAGCTGAGCTATGTCAAACATTTCTCAGGTCAGGCTTCTAGAGGAAAGCCCCCCCCCCAAAATACCCCACAATGTACGTCATAAGCACTCGTAAGCAAGTGCATGAAGTGTTTCCCAGTGGTTAGCTCTGACTCAAGCTATTTTAAACATAGCAGTTCATGAAGGTTATTGACCTTTAACTTGATGTAAAGCTTTGTGGGATTTGTTAAGATTAACAAACCTTAGACCATACAGAATATAACGGGATGTGGTCAGCATGACCCTGCTCTGAGTCAAGTTATTTTTCTCTCAATGACTGGCAGGTATTTTACAGCAACAATAGGAAATCACCGCAGGCATGGAATAAAATGGCTACAGCGATGCTGGTGAGGGAGGGCAGATCTCAACATTCAGAATATATAATTATCTGATTTAAACACTGGGCAAGTGATCTCAATATCATTTGTGCTTTAAAAGGAGACATAAAAATGGGCAAGAAGAATATGAAAAAATATACAACAGGGAAATGCAAATCAAGGCCACTGTGATGTACTGATCTCACCCCAATTAGAACTGCTATTATTGTAAGGTCAAGAACAGAAAATAAATGCTGGTAGGGATGTAGAGAATGGGCAGATGGTATGCATTGTTTGTGGGAACATAAATACAGTCACTATGGCAAACAGTGTGGAGGTCCTCCCCAAAACTAAAAGGAGCCTACTTTGTAACCCAGCAGACCCATTACTAGTCATGTACCCAAAGGAAATGAAGTCAGTATGTCTAAGAGATCCTTGGGCTCCCAAGTCAACTGTAACTCTACCCACACTAGCCAAGACATGGATGTTTCCAAGGTGTCTCTCAGCAGATGAGCAAATAGGGAAAATATGCTGAGTGTCTTAGGGTTTACCACTGTGAACAGACACCATGACCAAGACAACTCTTATAAAGGAGCTCATTTAATTGGGGTTGGCTTACAGATTCATTGGTTCAGTCCATTATCAACAAGGCAGGAGCATAGCAGAGTCTAGGCAGGCACAGTGTGGGAGCTGAGAGTTCTACATCTTCATCTGAAGGCCTCTGGGAGATGACTGGCTTCCAGGCAGCTAGGACAAGGGTCTTAAACTCCACACCCACAGTGACACACTTCCTCCAAGAAGGCCACACCTCCAAATAGTGCCACTCCCTAAACCATGCATATTCAAACCACCACAGCGAGTATACACTATATGTACATGCACTTTTAAAATTGAATATTTTTGTTTTCAGCAATATGGATAAAATCAGAGAACATCATGGTAGGTGAAAGAAGACAACACTGTGTGCTCTACATCACTGGTAGAGGCTGAGAAAAAAATGACTGCATGTAAAATGAGAGGAAAATACTTGCCATCAGAGAGGAAGAGGGCAGAGGGGAGATGGAAAGGGTTAGGTCACACTCACCAGCACAGAGCTAGAGGGCAGGGGTCAGATCTGACGCACAGCAGGGTAACTATAGCCTACACAGTATTTCAAAGTACCTAGAAGTGTTTGAAAGGATAAACATGATAAATATCCTGATTTGGTTATTATAAACTGCACAATGAAACCAATGCTACACTCCACAAATATATTATAAAAGAGCATGTATCCACTTATATATGCTTCAATAAAAGAGTCTGGCTAGCGTAGATTCCAAATAAAGATCTAGCTTTCAGACTGAGAGGGGGTAAAGGAGCCAAGAAGGGTAGATCAAACTCTGTATTTGAAGTGACCAGAGATAAGTGTTAAGTCTGAATCAAATTAGCATTGTTTCAACATGTTTACATGCATGTGGTTTACAGCAGAAGCTGGAATCAAATTCCTGCTTGAATCTGAGATGCCTCTTCTCTGGAAACATCAAATGGGGCCAGAATTATTTGTACAAAGTGACTCTAAGAAACTTAGCATGGTACCAGCCATCAGCTGATGGCTGCCCTTCTCAAGCTACATGAGCCTATGTGTGTTCTAAATCACTTTCAGTGTCAATGTAAAAAACAAATAACTGGAACTCATTGATAAATATTATGTGGAAGCTCCCAGAAGAAGAAAGAGAAATAAAAGTTCATCACCATGGTAAAGAGAACTTCAGCTTGCTTTAGAAATGGTGAATGACATACTGGTATCAAGACTGGATGTGATAGTGCATGTCCATAAGCCCCACACTTGAGGCTGAAACAGGATGAGGAGTTTGATGCTAGGCTGAGCTACACTGTGAGACTTGTCTCAAAAAATCAAAAAGCAGCAAACCAAGCCATCAGCAGATTTGAAATAAGTCATTAAAATTCTCTCAAGGTTAAAGGAAGTGATAAAACCGGGCACTGCCGATTACGACAAAGACTTCACCCACAGAATTCTCTAGTATCTGGGATTTAAACTCTATGATTAAGTATTTGGCCAGTGTGAGGTTGTGAACTTATGGGTTCAATCCACAGCCCTGTAAAAGAAAAGTACACACACACCAAAGGCAAGGGGGAGAAAAGAAACGAAGAAAACATGATCATGGGCTGTGGGTCTAAGCTGCTAAGAAAGAGGATATTAGGGGCTTGAGAGGTGGCTCAGAGGTTAAGAGCACTGGTGCTCTTCCAGAGGTCCTGAGTTCAATTCCCAGCAACCACATGGTGGCTTAGAACTATCTGTAATGGGATCCGATGCCCTCTTCTGGTGTGTCTGAAGTCAGTGACAGTGTACTAGTATATAAAATAAATAAATCTTAAAAAAAAGAAAAGAAGAAAAGAAAAAGGGGTTATCAGATTTGAAGTTACCCTGGGATGCATACACAATGAGACCATGTCCCTTTAAAAGAAAATAGCAAAATAAAGTTAAACAGGCTTGGCATGGGGGTTCATGCCTATAATCCTAGCAATAGAGAGGTCGAGGCAGGAAGATCAGCTCTCTAGCAAGTATGAAGCCAGTCTGAGCTACAGGAGACTCCGGCTAATAAAATACTGCTAGAACATAACCTTGCTCTTTAAGGAAAATGGGCTTTGACATGAACGTTCAATTTTTCCTACACTGACATGAACCTAACTACCCAGTGAATTCAGACATAAAAGTTGTACTTCTTCAATATTATTAGGAAGCTTAGGTAGAACTCAGCAGGAGGTAAAAAGAAAGATTGGCCTGCGGTCTAGCCAGCCTCGGTCTGAGGCTCTGTCCCCTAGAAATGAGCCAGGAGGAGGTTCCTATGCAGCCATTCCTCCAAAGCATCTAGAAATCCTCCTTTGAGAGCCCCTTCAAGGCTTACAACACTCAGTGTGGAGCTTTCGTGGAGGGTGGGCAGCTTTCCTGCTTTATAAAGAGGCAGCTGTGGTCAGATCAAGTGTTTGAAAAGCACACTGAGAGTTTGAAGGCAGCGGCTGGTCTTTTTCCTCTAGTGTGCAAGCAGTCCCTGCAGGAGTGATTTTATCAGTTCATTAAGGTTCAGAGGAAATGGTGATGGGGAACAAGCATGGAATCGTAACAGCATGCAGCTATGATTAGAGCTAATAAAGTTGACACTGCCTTTTCCAAGCTTGACTTTTAGGTTGAATGAGATAAAATGGAGATTAGGGAATCAACTTGGTGTCCTTTAACAGAGCTCAATTCTGGGGCAACCCAAGATTTCTGGGGAGAAGAGTTAAGAACTGGAAGGGTCTCCCAAAGTTGTTCCCTTTTGTGGCTGATTCCTCTCCACCCTCAGGATTGAAGAATGGCCAGCTAACAGTAGGGAAGAGTCATGGAAAGAAAAAAGCCCAGACCTTTCCTTGTTCAGGTAAGTCACAGGTACAGCGTGGGGTGGGGGTGGGGCAGAAATAGAGACGAGAAAATAAAACCATCTGTAAATCTGCTACCAAAAACCATGTCAACCGGTGTAGTGGTACACCTCTTCAATGCTCTCGCTGTGGAGGCACAGACAGATGGATCTCTATGAGTTAGAAGCCAGCCTGATTCCAAAGACAGGGAGTTCCAAGACAGCCAAGACTACATAGTGAGACCCTGTTTTAAAGGGAAAAAAAATAAAAGAAAAGCATCTCCAATATATTAATATATGCTGGTATATCATTTTCAAAATGCTTATAAGTTGATTGCATAAATATAATTTGCATATGCACATATAAGTAGTCATGAAGTCATAAAATAAATTTTCCTTCCAAATAATATATTAGATTCTTTAGTTTTGTTTCCTCTTAATAATAAATGAATGTCACACATCTGTAAGTATATTTTATGATTGTAGATAGCTACTTGCTAGTATTTTCATGGTGGATCATAATATATGAACCAGTATCTAATTTTAGACCTTTACATTTCAACAGGTTCTTGTGATCTTTTGAGTAATGCTGAGATATCCCTGCTTAGGTCTGAGGTTTTAATCTTCTCTCCCAATGTCTCCTTCCCGACAGTGATGAATGCTCTGTTTCTTGTTCCTTGCTGTGATCTGAACTTTGGTTTGCTAGAGGCAAAGCCTTTAGTCAGGAAGGTAGAGCCTTCTAATTGGGATTAGTGGCTTTGTAAAAGAGATCTCCAAACTTTTACTCTCCCTCTAGGCCCTGAGAAAACACAGATAAAAGCAGACATGAGAGGCAGAAAAGAGAGATGACTGTCCACGAACAAGTGTGGAGGTCCTTATCTAAGTAGTCTCTGTGTAACCTTAACCTTGGACTTCCTAGTCTTCAGAATAGTGAGAAATAAACTTCTATTGTTTATAAGTGAGTCAGTGTATGGTGTTCTGTTACAGCATCTAAGATGCTCCTGACACCAACTGAACATGTTCGTCATCAGAAAGTTGATGCCCTAAGGGGAGAGTTAGTCTCATGAAAGAGTAACTAAGGGAGCATCCTTTCGTGTAGCTATGGATTGTGTATGGATAAGCATGATAACATATGTGTATACTATATGTGTGTATGCACACACGTAATATTTAAGGATATACTCACTTTGTTTTAAGCAGAGTAGATGTAGATTTATCAAGAAAAAAATGAGAAAGAGCTCATGAGAATGGGAGGGATTCGGGGGGGGGGCCAAATCCCTGAAGGGCATGTTTTTAAAGGTGTTGGTGATACATAATTCTCTGTGTTTACACAGTGTATGGCAGACATCCCTCCAGGTCAACTAGTATAGGTCATTAATATTTAATTCCTACATGAACTTCTATTCTAAGGTTTGTCATAATTCATCCGGGCATACTTTTATTAATGGATTTGGTTTCCCATCAACTTTCAGTTATTAAAGCTAAGGTTGTGATGGTCATCCTTGTACATATGTACTTGTACACTAGGGGTTTTTAATTTCTATAGTTTATGGTCCCTGGAGTGGAACTGTATGTAGAATTGCGTATGCATGTAAATTTTTAACAGAGGTCATAAATCGCCTTTAGATGTCTCTTCCGGTGATAGATGAGAGCGCCCTTGCCCAGACTCCCATCCCTGATAGCAATAGGTGCTATTACACTTTTATGCTTGCCTCTGAGATGGGTATCATCATAGTCATTTTAATTTCCATCTCTCTGCCCATTAGGGGAACCTGAACATTTTATCTTACTTGCTCTTCTGACAATTGCCTTTTCATATCTCCAACCCATTTTGCTATTGGTTTGGACTATTCTTATCTTTTTAAATTGTAAAAGAGCTGTTCTTAAATTATAGATATGAATTTGAATCCATCATTTGAATTTAAAGGATTTTCTCCAACTTATTTGCCTTGGGACTTTCTATTTGGTATCTCTTGAGCTACAGATAATGCCTACGAATTTATGCACATAGACACATAAGGTACTGGCGCATAAATTCTGCTATTAACTAAAAACATGTCTTCTGCGTCAAGGAGATGGCTCAGTAGATAAAGGCACTTGCCGCAAAACTTCGAGACCTGTGTTCAATCCCTGGATCCCCACAAGTTGTCCTCTGATTTCCACACATGCACAGGCTCACGTTCATATCACCTCCTCCATACATGAATGAAAGAATATAAATGAATAACAAAAACGCAATCCCAACAGTTAGTGTCACAAAAGAGCGAGTGGTCAGATTTTACCATAACCTTTGGGTTTTGTTTGTTTGTTTGTTTGTTTGTTTGTTTTTGTTGTTGTTTGTCTCTAGCAGAATTCAAAATGGTTGGTGGTAGGGCTAAGAAGGACTTCAGGTAGGCCAAGCCAAGACAGTCAGGGTCTCGCATACATACAGTACTGGCTGGAGTTGCTTGAGGACCGTATTAATGAACACAGGCCTCTAACTAGGGCATTCACACAGTCATGGAGATTTTGGGTAATGCTGTTGAGCATAATGTGGTCCCTCTAGAGTCTGTCTCTACAAGCTCCTTGAATTGGCCTAATCTCAAGGGCTCGTTGTTCCTTATTCTCTCAGGGCTCAGAACCCCACAGATAGCCACATTTGGTGATTCCAGTAGACTGTACCTCTGTGAATATCATAATTTTGCCTTTTCTCAATTCTACTTGAGCATGTTGGGGGTTTAATTAACTTGCCAACCAGCCAGACTTCTGAGTTTCAAGGATAAACCATGTTTAGGTACAAGGTCACCACAGCTTCTGATGCAGTGGATTATTATTGATGTGGTTATTTTAAAAACTCCTTGGATCTTAATTGTGAAAGAGAAGGCATCGTAACAAATGTCTGGGTTTATAGACGCATTTCCGATCTGTGCACAAGCTCAGTAGAGGGCATGATTCACCACCGTGACCTTCCCTTACAAATACGATTTCCTCAACTCCTAGCTGTAGAGACAAGGCTCCACTTTTTTTCCTAAAATAATTATTTTTACTTTCAAGTTTCAATCCATCAGGAATTTATTTTTGAAGCTAACACTAACTTTATATCCTATCTTCAGGAGAACAGACTGGTTTTTTTTTTTCTCCATAGGGGATAAAAGGATGTATTTGACTTATACTTCTAGGCAATAGTCCATCATAGGAGGAAGTCAGAGTATGAATTCAAACAGGAAGTTGGAGGCTGAATCCACAGAGAAATATTACTTATTGGCTCATTCGCCGGCTTGCACTTAGCTAGCTGTCTTATGCTGCCCAGGGCCATCTGCCTAGGGAATGGCATTGCCCATAGTGGAAAGGACCCTCCCACATCAACTGAGCCAGTGAAAACAGTCTTCCACAGACATAGTCACAGTCCTAGAACATCCATCAACTGAAACTTCTCAGACCATGTCTGACCACGAAACTTCTAGGCTATGTCAAGTTGACAAAGCTAAATGGGACAAAGAGTTTTAAAGCTTCTTTCTTTCTTTCTTTCTTTATTTTTTACAAAATGCAACTTTTGTAAATGATTTTTTTGGTGGTTCATACTATCTAATGTTTTTATCACTCTCCTTTAAGGCTAGATAACATTTTGAATAATTAGTGCTATTAAATGTTTTGGAGATGATGTTATGCTTGTATGTTTTTGAGTCTGTCTCAGTGTATACATGATTTAAGAAATTGCAGTAGAGATTACAAGATAAATGATGAACCATTTTCATAAGTCTTCATTTTGCATAATATGTAAAGATTATCACTTAATTACACATTTCATCTGATTATTAGAAATCAGAATTTATGTGATAATGAATATTCCTTTTCAAGAACATAGTATGGATTCCTATTTGTCCAGGTCATATTTTTGCACCATAGTAGGATCTCATTTTCATATATTTCTGATTTTTATCATTACTATGTTTTAGATGTTTTCTTTATTTCCATGTATAGGTAAATTTTGCTTATGTAGAAAAATCTAATGATGTTATCTCTCTATTTTTGTATCTACCCAGCTTATCAAATTCTCTTTTTTACCTTTTTTGTTTTCTGCTAGAGTTTATTGGTGATGTCAAGCATAAAATTATATTACCAACAAAACACATTTCACCTCTTTCTGCCATATTCATACTGTATATTATACAATATGTACTATATATGCAATAATTTTCTAGCATATACAGACAATGTTAAGTGATAATGGCAATACTAGGGCTGGAGAGATGGCTCAGTAGTTAAGAGCACTGAATGCTCTTCTGAAGGTCAAGTTCAAATCCCAGCAACCACATGGTGGCTTACAAACATCTGTAATGGGATCTGATGCCCTCTTCTGGTGTGTCTGAAGACAGCTACAGTGTACTTACATATAATCAATCAATCAATCAATCAATCAATCTTTGGTCTGGAGCGAGAAGGAAAAAAACAGGCAATACTATATGTTCCTTTCTTGTTCTTTATTTTAGCAGGAACTGTTATGTTTAGAGACAGGGTCTCATGTAGCTCAAGCTGGCCTCTACCATGCTACATAGCCAAAGATGATCTTGAACTTTTTTGATCCTCCTGCCTCCACTTTCTGAGTCCTAGGATTCCTGGCATAAGTCACTACACCTGCTATATGTGGTATTAAATATTGAACCCAGGGCCTCATGCATGCTAAGTAGACACTTTACCAACTAAGCTACATTCCAGTTCCAAAATTTCATTTTCTTTCTTTTTTTTTGGTTTTTCTGAGACAGGGTTTCTCTGTATATCCCTGGCCATCCTGGAACTCACTCTGTAGACCAGGCTGGCCTTGAACTCAGAAATCCACCTGTCTCTGCCTCCCTAGTGCTGGGATTAAAGGGTGTGCCACCACTACCCAGCCCAAAATTTCATTTTCAATAAACTAGCTCATCTTGAATCTTAGCTGTAGGTTACCCGTGCCTCTAGTTTTGTTTTCTCATTCTAAGATTCACACCAAGCCCAGAGTTCTGGGGGTAGTTACCATTTTTATAACAGAGAAAGTTGCCACAGCCAGTTCATTCAGCTCTAAAGAACTCCATAGCTATTCCTCTTGTGTTTATTGGCCAAAACCAATAAAATGGCCAGATGAAGGCCCTGTGGTGTTGTGATGTCAAGGCTGTGGAGAATTATAATCCACCCACAGGCAAGACAATAAGTAATAAACAACACGGTATACTCTACCACAGCACACTGTTTATAATTATATTTGCTGCTGCTTTCTCATGAATGACCTTCATGGCCTTCATTGTGAGCAAAATACATTCTTTCTACGCCTATGGCACTTGGTATGTATTTTAAGTAAGTGTCAGGTTAATGCAAACACTGTGCCATCCACGGACATGGTACAGTTGTTTTTTGCCTTTAGTTTGTTGATGCAATACAAATAATTTCCCCATAATCAACCCTTCTTGAGTGCCAAGAATAACTGTACTGAGATCTGTGAACTATTCCCCTGATAATCCAGTGAATTCTACTTAATAAAACATAGAATTATTGTCTTTCCCCTCATTGGTATAATTAGCTGATAATGATCTACTCTGACATAGTTTCAAGTTTGGCTTCTAGGTGTTATGCATCTCATAATGTGAATTTTTGTGTTTTTAATTTCACAAATTAAAATAATTTATTGGCATTAATTTGTTGAAATATTACCTGCTCAAACTTAGTTATTCTATGCTGTTGGATTCTAATGCATGTTTTCTCCTCCCATCCTCTCCCTCCCCCTTTCTGAAAGACAGAATTTCATTAGAAAGCCCAGGCTTGCCTAAAACTTACAATTGATCTGCCTGCCTCAACCTCCGAAGAACTGGGATTACAAGGGTTTGCCATCACTCACGACAATCTAATGCCTGTTTTGCTTAATTATTTCTTTCCTATTCTTCTCAGTTTTTCTGTGATAAGTCATTTAATAAAGTGTGTGTGTGTGTGTGTGTGTGTGTGTGTGTGTGTGATATGTATGTGGTCATGCAGATGTGTTAGGGTTTTACTGCTGTGAACAGATACCATGACCAATGCAAGTCTTATAAAGGACAACATTTAATTGGGGGTGGCTTACAGGTTCAGAGGTTCAGTCCACAGGTGGGGGCATGGCAGCATCCAGGTAGGCATGGTGCAGGAGGAGCTGAGAGTTCTACCTCTTCATCTGAAGGCTGCTAGTGGAAGACTTACTTCCAGGCAGCTGGGATGAGGGTCTTAAAGCCCATACCCACAGTGACACACCTATTACAACAAAGCCATACCTCCTAATAGTGCCACTCCCTGAGCTGATCATAATACACACCATCACAGTGCATGTAAGTGTGTGTGAGTGTGTGAATGTGCACACGTGTGTTTGGAGGCTAGAGGTCAACATTCTGCATCTTCCTTGACCACTTTCCTTATTTGTTGAGACAATCTCTCAGTAAGTCCGGAGCCTACCAATTCAACTAGGCAGGCTGCCTAATGAGCTACAGGAATCTGTCTCTCTCTGCTTCCCAGAGCTGGGATTAGAGATGCAGACCTCCCATCTAGCTTTTTACATGGGTGCTGGAGTCCTAACTCAGGTTCTCATAGCTACAAAACTGAGCCTCCTTCTCAGCCCCTAAGTCTTTTACTTCCAAAATTAGACTCATATGGGAATCCTTTGTTTAGGAATAGCTTTCATTTTCCTTTGTCATGATCTTTTATATTTTGTGTGTGTGATTGTGTTTCTTAATTCATTCCAACCTTATAATTTTCCCATAAGCATGTGTATGATTTATAAATCTGTATCATTGATCAAGAAGTAACTTTTAGTCTAGTAGGTAAAGTGAAGCCTGCGAGCATGAGGATCTCAGTATGATTCCCTGAATTGATGTAAAAGAGCCAGAAATGGTGGCTTATGCCTATAATACCAGTGTTGACAAGATGGAGACAGGTAGATTCCTGGGGCTCACTGGCCAGTCAGTGTTCTACATGAGGAATTGTAGGCTAGCTAGCTACCCTGTCTTCAAATAAAATAAAATATAATAAAATAAAAGTGAACAAAGTCCAAGACACTACAACTGAGGCTGTCCTTTGGCATCTACATGTATGTGTACACAATTGCACACACACACACACACACACACAGAGTATTCTCAGATCTTCAGAGGCTGGGGCAGGAGGATCGCAAATTTGAAGTCAACCTGGGTCATATGGCAATATAATGCTTAAAAAAAAAGAAGGAAGGAAGGAAGGTAGCCTTTAAGTGAATATTCTTTTTACTATTATTTTAGTTTCTGATTAATTGCTTTTAGATTACTTATAAATTTCATTTTAAATTTATCTTCTTGTAATTTCTCAAGTAAACTACTGGTCTTTTGCAGTTTTTAATCATAAATAGTGGAGATATCTATAACTAAATTTATCTTAGGCAGCCTTTCATTTCTTACAATATAGGCTCACTCTCATTCTTTCTAGAATGTAGCATAAATTTTACCACAGCCCCACCTGAATTATCTCCACACACACTCAGATACACTCATGTACCCTTTTGGTAGTTCATCTCACCCCCTCCAATGGTTTAAACTAATGGTTTCCAGATTTCCCAGAAGCTGCAAGCTGAAATTCACACATTTTCTCATGTGTACCACTCGTTCCATCGGCTTAGGCTCGCCAACGTTTCTCTAATAAACATCCTTTTCCTGGTTATTTGTAACTCGGTCACACAGTGTAGAACATTAGGATTTATCTTTCTTCTCTGCCTTGTCCTTCATAGTCATTCGGTGCAAACACTAAATCTTGTTTTATATTAACAATAAAAGTTTACGGTCCTCTTGTCTAGTCTCTGCCATTGTTACCTTGGCTTTAACACTCAGCATCTGTAGTGGATTATTTCAAAGATGCAAGGCTTTCCTTCCATTTCTCTTCTCCCTATCCTATTCTGTTGCAAACCCCCAACCCCAAACTTCAATGATCCAGCTAAGATGTAAATTTCCCTGTATACAAGTGTTCTTTTTAGAATTCTCTCCTTTTCCAAAACAAACTCAGCATAGTTTACACACCCTTTTCCCCCCCTCCAGAAGGGAAAAGCAAGAATACCATGAACGACATTTTTGACTCACTTAATGGACTCCTCTATCAATGTGCATTTATCCTCACAAAGTGCTGAGCACAGAAAAGCACTTACATTTATTCTTGTCTACTGTGAGCCAGGTCTTGTGTTAGGGTTTATCTTTCTTTTATTTTATTATTGTAAAAGACATGGTTAGCTGTTAGTGTAACTATCTCATTGATGGTGGTTAACACTAAAACCACAATGCATTGTGTTATGAGTGATAATGCATATAAGCATATAAGTTATATCCATATATAATAATACTTATATAATAATCATAAGTATGTAATAAGTTATAAACACAGTCTTACATTATAAGTGATAGTACTGGGTGGTGGGTCCTGACAAAAACACACCATATAACAGGTTTCAAGCGGAAGGTTTATTGAGGCATAGAGACAGCCTCTTGGGGAGAGAGGAAAGAAAAGGGTGGGGACAGGGAGAACATGATTTTTATTGGGGCCATGGCACATTCGCAAAGAGACATACGACAAGAGCAACAGTATTGCTTCCTGGGCAGCTATACATGACATATCTCGTCCCTAGGTCCCTCAAAAGCTGTCTATAAAGATGTCTGATTGTCGAGGAGTCACTTTTAGCTGTCCATGGATGTGCCTGATTGCTAACAATAAGTTTCAAAGTGGAAAGGCTCCCAGTCCCTGGTTTTCCATTTCGCTATACTTAGCAGGTTGGCTTTTCTGTGTATGTTTATTTTGTCATGAAAGCAAGGTGACAAATGAAGCTCCACATAACAAAAGAAAAAGAGCCCATGGCAGTGAGCTCTCTTCTGGAGCCCAGTACCTCCACAAGGATGTGAATGTTCGCCCTGAAGCCCCACACAGGTTTTCATTTACATCTCATTAGCCAGAAGCAGTTACCTGGCTGTTCCTATCTGCAAGCGCTCGCCTCAGTAGTGGGTGGAAACAAGATGTGGGTGGGGTGGGGAGAGAAAGACGAAGAGATGGGCCCAGAACAGGCGTGACATCCTTACTGTCTTCAGTTCATAGATGAGACTAAGATTACCCAAAGTCCCGCCATTGGTTATTGGTGGATCTTGGAGTGGTCACCAACTCCTCTTCCCGAGTTTTACACATCTCAACAATATCCCAGTTCCTCATGTGCTCTGACAAGATTTCAGGCAGGCATGATCAAGGGGCATTTTCTAACACCAGTTGTTTTCCTTGAAATCACACTGCAAATGTTCTCACGCATTGTGCAGAATTTCTTATGATGTTCAGAACATGACTTGTCTTGTAAACCGGTTTCCTTTTTTAAATGGAAACGTTAGGGACCACACTAAGGCTGCCTGGTCTGTCTTTGAAGTACATAGCATAGAAAGCAACCACATACTGTCTTTGACCTTCCCGAATCCCCAGTTGGGAATCCCTGCCAAGTTTCATCATTGAGCTTCAAAAAAGGTTTTAGACACAATCTTCTTGACCTTTGGCCACTCTACTTTGCCTAATGAATATCTTGTAACTTGGGAAAGATAGTTAAACCTCCTCTAATATATCAAAGAACAGAAATGAAATAACTACCCCAGGAGAAGGTTCATTTCAACAGCGATTTCTAAGGGAATAAAATATGCATACGAGATGATGTGCCTTCTGTTTCTTTCATCCTTCCTTTAATAAATGAGAGTCCATGGGGCAAGAGTCCAATTCTTCACTGGTGCAAAAGGAATTTAAACCTTTTATTAGTGACTGTGATGTTTGTGACACTACAAAGGAAAGGCGATTTCAAGTCATCAGTGAGGGGAGTATCTGTAAGCTGTAGAGAGCATTAATGGCACTAATTCTACCCCACTGGAATTCATTCTCCCCTGACAATAATTTTCTGTTCTACTTGCTGCAGATCATTTTCTATAGAAGTAAAGCCATGGGCAACTTACCAGTAAAGGGTATAAAACAAGATCTGAGAAACAAGTAGATGAGAGAAGAAATATGTATTTGAAATAATATATATCAAATATGTATTTGAAATAATATCTCTCAAATATATAGATTTTAAATAATACATATCAAATATATATTTGAAATAATACATATTGTTTCCTTTTGAAGCAAAATGATGCCCTCCTTTTTCTTTCCAGCTCAGGCAGTGAGTTTTCCTGAGTTGGAAGTATGTTAATTTTGGAGAAATAAAGCAGCTCACATTAAAACCCTCAGCTTGGAACAGGACACAGGCATTTCCTTGTACAGTCATCCTAATGCTTCTGAGAGTCTTGGCTTTCTGCAGGGCCGTGAATCCAAAGATGAGAAAAAGTGTAAAGCACACAATTGTCATGAGTAAATTGAGTATGTAATGTGATTTAGAAATAATAGTATATAGTTGCTCAACCTGAGATGTTTGACTCCATAATGTTGCAAAGTGGCACACATTCAGTAGAAACCAGACTTCAAATTTTGAATTTTGATTCCCCCTCCCTCCAGGGTTGGTGATAAGCATGGTAGAACACTATCTTGGGATGCTTGGTCACAGCTTCATCATCTATACAATCAACAGAATAGACCCACATTCTGCCATACACTATATTACTGGGTTATGATGGGTATTTTAACTGCATTTCCAACTTCAGATAATTTCAAATTGCAGTGTGTTTATCAGACTATAGCCCCATCGTAAGTAGGAGTGTATCTGTATACATAGGCTACTATATGAAGCTAAGATGAAATCTGATGGACAGAAGCAAACCCAGCAATGTTCTTCATACTTAGTTTCTGCAATAACTGTTGCTATGGAAACATTAAGGCCTCAGCAGATTTCCTGGAAGTTAAGGGTCTGCCTGCAGACTTCTTTCCAGATGCCAGCTTGCTTGCTTGTTAAATAAAACTTGGCATTTATCACACAGAAGAGTTTATCTCAACCCACACTCGGATACCTACCCAGGGTGTTGAGCGCAGTGCTCCCATGAGTGGTGCATTTAGATAGTGCGAGAGTCGAGAGTCATCTGCTAGGTGTCTTTGGGGGGTTTTAGATTCAAAGACCTGTCAACTTGATGTTTTTTCTCTTTCCTCATCAGCACTTCCCATAAAGAAAGAAATCTAAAATGGGATCAGCTGTTAGTGGCCAGATGACAGGAACTCACTCTGTCCATGAAGTTGTCTGCCTGTGTTAAGTAGCTCAGGTCTTTCTGGATACAAGTGAGAAAAATCACATTTTGCTGTAGACACCTCGGGGGCTGTCTCTTTAAGAGTAATTTCCCCTAGCAATTAGGCAGCAGTTTGCTCTCAGAAAGCCGACTAATTAATTAGGAAGCAGTTAAGTGAGTTCTTTCAAAATGTCTGAACATGTTGTGTTCTTTCTTCTTCTTTCCCGATCCTCCTCAACTTAACAGCTCTTTGAAAGCATCTCCTCCAACAACGATCACATGATAATGTATATTGTGACTCTTACCTCTGGCCTTCGTTTAAGAAGTGATTTCAATAACAAAGTCTGCTGAGTGCATTACCAGGCAGCTGTTGATGCAGAGTTGCCCAACCTGACACAACCCACCTCTCAGCCTGTGGTTGTGATACCGTATGACTGTCATGGTCACCGTGGGAGAAACCCAGCCTATGTGAGCATGGGCATTTTTGTGTTCCAGCTGCAGGCTTGGCCTTCTACCGAGGTGTCGTCATGTCTTGCTAGCCACTGCTCATTAATCAAATGATCTCCAAACTTTCCTAAAAATATGGAGATATAGGAAAAGCATCATCTCTTCTGCCCTTAAACAGGTGGAGGAACGGATATCCTAGTCCAATTCGTGGGCTGTTCACAGTGATATCCCTCCACAAAGTACATCATGGGGGGAGGGGAAGAGGGTGAGTTTACAGTACAGAGCTCTGATGGTCACTGCCTCAGCCAGTTGATCAGCATCAACCTCAGTAATCATAAATCATGCTTGTAGTTTTTACCTTCAATGGTTGTGCTAAAAGCAGAACCATACCTCTGTGATTTTCTGCTCCCAAATCTGTATTAGCATAAACACCAAAAATGCACCGGACAAACCCAAATAGGGGGACATTCCAAGATTTACCTGACTGGTATTCCTCAGCTCTCAAGGCCATCAGAAACAGGAAACGCCTGAGCATCTGTTACACCTAAGAGGACGCAAAGGAGACAGGGTAGCTAACTGTAACATAGTATCCTAGATGTGATCTCAGGTTAGAAAAGGACCATTGCATAAAAACTAAGAAAATCTGAGTAGACTGTGGGCTGTATCACAGATTTGTTCATAGTAACAAGTGTACCACAGGGAAAACTGTAGGCTGTGATGCTGTCTCTGGCAAGTCTGTAGTCAGCTGATGAATATTTTATTTTAATCTAAAAGTGCTGTAAAGAAATAAATTCCTTTTTGTGTTTAGAGCTGGTTTTAAGCATTTGAAAACCCGGAGCTGCCCTTGGCAGATCCTGTTTGTCCTCAGCACCAGGGGATTTATGGGTCTTGGGTTTGACTATGGAAAGAGTCCCCTAAAAGCCTATGAAACAGAGTAATTTATAAGCCACTGGGACATGAACCCAGCTCACCCTCTAGCAAGACTGGATAGCAAGATTCCATACAATTACAGGGTACTTTGGGAATTCTTGTACCAAACCCTTGTCGAAGCTGGATGCTGGAACTAACCAACTGGACTAAGCTGCCAGCAGCCAAGCAGACTGGTGTGTGTGGGGGTCTCTTTTGTGAGACATGAGTGAAGCTGATGACAGTCAGGCACCCATTTCGACTCCGAAGCTCCTTGCAGCATCAAACACTTGTCACTATGTAGACACGAGCAGCATCTTTTCGGCTTAGACATTGTGGTGAAACCAGAGCAAGTCTATCTCATTACTGTTGTTCCCACACATGGTAGCTCCCCCTTATCTTTACGATTTATGTTTCAAAATCCCCAGTTGGACGAGAAAAGCAGCAGTTAGGATGGATACTATCTACCAGTAATGGGCGTTATGTTGGTAAAGTGTCATGTACAGTTAAGATTTGTTGAAAGTAGATTACAGAGGTAAGGAGCCCTTCCCTTGTTTCTCCAACCCCCTCCTCCTCTCCCTGCCCTGTCCTGGATCAGGCTGGCCCCTAGCTTTGTGACAGGGAGAGAGAGAGAAAACAAAAACAATGGGCAGATAAGAATATTGAAAACATTGCATCCTTGAGAACAGGTAGAAGACAAACCATTACCAAGAGACAAAGACATCTCTGTTGTTTAATCCCATGGTATAAGCATAGCAGTGGTGGGAAAGGAAGCCAAATAGTCATCTACCAAGAGTAAACTCAATCAGAAACTCCAGCTGACCATCACAATGTATCTAGTTGATTTCTGCTTACATGTTTATAAGCCTCGATTTGATGACATAACCTTGTTTTTTCTCTCTCAGACCTCCCCAGTCTTCTGTGCTGGTGTCTGTAGACTCCTGCCGTGATGATATTTTGCTATTTCTTGCTATTTATATCCATTAGTTGCTATTTGCCCCTTTACTTGTAATATACTTAATAAATTCATTCATTCAAAGTTGAAAACATAGCTATCGTGGATCATTCTCTACCCTGTACAGGGCAATATCTGTCCTACTGTTTCTTCTACATGTCCTTCTGTGTTGCCAAATAATACCAAGAAAATATGTCCTTCTGTGATCTACCTTCTGGTGCCTCTGTTAATCCCAAAGATGAGAGGAGAAAGACCACAGATCCAAATCATCATGCCCAATTAATTAAAGCAAGTTCTTTTATTTGTGTACACAGGCCATCTCCCCCTAAGTTGGGCTTCAAGAACTCAGCATTGGATTCAAGAAAGACACTGCTTTTATAGCTCATACCTGGGATTAAAACAAAACGCATTCACATAACATCTCTGTAAACTAAAATTCTCACTACATGTGCTTATAATCCAGAGTTGGAAGGTAGAAATTGAAGAATCCCAGGGATTTAGTGGCCTGCCAGTCTAGCCAATTGGTGACCTCCAGGTACAGTCTCTAAAACAAACAAAGTGGAGAAAGATAAAGAAAGTCACCCAACACTGACCTTGAACACACACACACACACACACAAATGAATAGATAAATAAAAAGTGAAACTTAATAGCAAAATAAAATTTATAGATTGTTTGCTTTTAGAAATTTTCATTTAACTTTTTTCAGACTACAGTTGGATTAGGGGAGCAGAAAGCATGGGGAGCAAAGCCACGGGCAAGGGGGTGGCTACCGGGGTTGTTAGTAGTCTCCCACTCTTGAACATGCTGTACTTTGAATTGTGGTTTATGCAGTTTTTATAACTGTACCATAGAGTCCTCTGGTGCTCCTTGGCTAAAACCTCCAGAGGCAATGTCCACAGCTGTTGTAAAATGTCAGGGATGTAGGGAACGTTCTGCAGAGTCAGGCCATCTGGAGAACAACCGGACTGTGAAAGATATGAGAACCTCCAGGGGAGTGACCTCCCATCCGCTCCACATGGAGAATTCCCCAACTCCATCAGTTTCAAGAATATGTCTTTCCATGGGGGCAGGGGCAGCATGTAAACTGAATAAAACCTCTGACAGTCACCTGTACTCCATAATCTGGATACGTTGCCCTTAAGAAGCGACAGAGAGGCATCTCCCTCTATGGAGTCTGTCAGCATGGTCTCACGAGATGCCACACTGAGCATCGATAACTAACCTGTTGGAACAGGGCCTGGAGCAAGAAATGCTTCAGTTCAACCCCAACTTTCTTGTCCTTGGCTATTTACTGCAGTTCTTGCTCCTGATAAGCATCCTTAACTACTTTTCTGGTCTTACATATCTTGTCTTACACTAAGTCCATAAAATTTAGCAGTTCTACCCTAAAACTCCTTGGTAGTTCTTTGCATGTCTCAATTTTTCTTATTTTTAAAGTGGGTGCCACCCACTTTTGGCCGCCATTTGCACAGTTAATACAGTCACAGAAGAAAATGAAGTCTTCATCCCTATCAATAGTCAGTTATGGATGGAGAAAGGACTCATGGGCCTCTAGTCCTTACTGCTGAACTATTGACTACCAATAGATTTTGGAAGTGATCAGGAAACTATCACCTTCTGTCCTGTATCCAATGCTGAGTCCACCAGGCATCAGTGGGTAATTACACACTTGTGGTTGGTCACACAGATGGACCAGTCAAATTCAGTAGGATCCAAACAAAAACACAAATGTGGGAAAGAGATTATAGGAAAGAAGAGAGGCAGTTGGGACTAGGCAGGAGATAAGAGAGGCTGGGGGTGGAGAAATCAATCAGAATGCATTATAGACACATAATGAATTACAACATTGCCCACAAATAATTTTTTAAAAGAATATGGAGTCTTGCTTCCCCAAACCTCTTAAGCTAAGTACCAGCTGTTCGTATTGTTTTTTTTTTTCTGATGAATTCTATGATTTATTGCAAAAATCTATTTTCCCAGGGTCACAAATCTCTAGCAGCTACCAAAAATTGCAAATATGCACTGAAGCCTAAGCCTCTGCTAAGGCTGGTGATAAGATGCGGTCTTCTGCATTGCTGTGGCCAAAGTAATTGTAAAATGTATAGGAGAGGTCAAGTCCTGGCTAGAAACAGTAGTGATGGCTGCTTAGCACTGGGAGCATCTTTAATGCTCTTTTAATGTGCATTCAAAACTGGTGACAGTAAAATTTACATGACACATACTTTACTGTACGGAACATAAAAACTAGGAGTACTAGGGGACAAGGAGGGAGGGAGGGAGAGAGAGAGAGAGAGAGAGAGAAAGAGAAAGAGAGAGAGAATATGTGTGATTTTATAGGGTGTGGCCAAAAGAAAATTAAGTTAAATAGCTAAGAATTAAAGAGAGAAATTTCCAGAAAAACGGTTTTCCATTTCCATTTCATTGTCTGACAGGTTGTGGACATTCATGAGGACAGACATGTCATGGTCTGGCAGTCCAGCCAAAGAAATGGTGGGAGAGAATTATCATAGAGCCTCAAGAGAAAAAATGTTATTATCCAAAATATGGAAATAAGTGACAAATAAGGTGTTTGTTTATTTAACAAACACCTACTGCACTCCTGATACCATATTTCATCATTCCTAATACAATATGTATTATTAAATCAGCTATTAATTACATGTGTGGTTATTACATACTATTTTATTTTTATATATCTAAAATATCTAACTATTTAAGGGTACCAATATCCCATGTACCCTGAGTCCTGGATTGCTGTAAATGTGCTTCATTTGCTTGCATGAGACCTTGACAGAAAGAGTGGGTAGAAGATCACAAATCTGGGACCAGAGAGATGGCTCAGTGGTTATGATCACTTTCTGTACTTCCAAAGACTAGAGTTTGGTCCCCAACGGTTCCCAACTGCCTGTGATGCCAGCTCCAGGGGATCCAGTATCCTTTTTTGGTCTGCACATGTGTATACACACGGAACACAAAACTAAGAAAATGTGGGAAACAATGGCGGGAAGGAAGCTTGAGAGCAGGCAGCATTTGCTGTTGTGGAAAAGGTAGCAGCCCAAAGGACAAGAAGCCACTGTCAACATCACAACTCAAAGGGAAAGCACATCTTTCCTCTGACTGCCTCTCTCCCCACCTCCCCCAGGGAGAAGGAAGAGTCTGATTGGCCTTGCTTCCTAACATAGACTGGATCATTTACCAGCATGCATCGAACTCACTAGTGTGCTAAAGGGTCATATGCACACTCATGGGGACCACAGTAGTTAAAAGCTTCCACATGGCAGCTTGCTCTGCCACTTACATGTCATGTGACCTTGATGAACATATTTATTCTACCATAACTTCCACCTTCTCGTTGTAAAAAAGGGAAAATATGGACTTGAATCATAACATAGGCATATGTAAAATTACATTATTCGTGGAAGGTGCTCAGCCGGAACCCTGACGCAGAACATGAATCTGATCAGGACCAGTTGCTGTCACCAAAGCAGATCCAACAGCCCACTCTCCTGCATTCCATTTCCTTGCATTAATGCCCACCCTGCACCTCATTTCCTACAGCACATTCAGAACCAGGATTCAGATGGAAGGAAAACATAGCTGCATGCTTACATTGACTCTAATGAGTGGCCCAGGCTCGCTTTGACTAGCTCTCTAGCTGGAGTATCAGCAACTGTCCTCATATATCGGGATTTTAACTATCATTTTAAATGATAGCATTTTTCATTATGAGTATATCTTCATCAGAAAACCTTCTGAGCTGCTGGGGCGATCGGTCAATCAGAAAAGGGCTTGTAACTGCAAGCATGAGAACTCAATTTTGACTCCTAGCACCTATGTAAAAACCAGGCTTGGTAGAGTATATTTGAAACCCCAGCACAGGAGAAGTAAAGTCAAGAGCATCCTTGAGGCTCTCTGGCAACATAGCCTAATGTGTAATCCCAGGTCCCAGTGAGAGATAGTATCTCAAATCAAACATAGGCATATGGGTTCCGAGAAATGACACCTGAGGTTGACTTCTGACTTCCACACAGATGTGCATGTGCATATATGTGTAATTCCATACAGAATACATACATGTACACACACACACACACACACACACACACACCTCTTTATAGAGTAAGGGTAGAAGAATGAGGATTCCTAGATCCACAGCTTAGGTGTCATGCTGTGACTGTCATTGTTCTGGATTCTGGATCCTGCTGAGAAGAAACAAGCAAGACCCCTTTGACATTTGTTTAATTGGTCCTTGTCTTAGTTAAGGTTTTACTGCTGTGAACAGACACCATGACCAAGGCAAGGACAACATTTAATTGGGGCTGGCTTACAGGTTCAGAGGTTCAGTCCATTATCATCACAGTGGGAACATGACAGCATCCAGGCAGGCATGGTGCAGGAGGAGCTGAGAGTTCTATACCTTGTTCCAAAGGCAAACAAGGAGAAGACTATGCTCCATGTGGCCAGGAGGAAGGTCTTAGAGCCCACCCCCACAGTGACACACCTACTCCAACAAGGCCACACCTACTCCAACAAGGCCACACCTCCTAATAGTGTTACTCCCTGGGCCAAGCATATACAAGCCATCACAGTCCTTAATCCTATGTTATGACAGTCCTTGCCATATTAGGGTTGACTATTGGTTTTCTTCTCTGTCTCCCTCTGATAAGCCATGAAATCCTAAGGACAGGTCCTCTAATCTCTCTTAGTGTCAACTAAAGTGGGAAAGATGGAGGCATAAAACCATCCACCAAGAACTGGCTCTCCTGTGCGTGTTTCCTCTTTCTATGGGTCACGTTCTACATAACTTAATCCTCTCTGTCTAAATTACTGATCCTCACCCTAGCTGTTGAACCTGCTATTAACCTTTCTGCTAGGGATTTCAACTCTGTTTGCTTTTTCTCTTGTGTCTATTCCAACCCTTTCTAGTCTTCTTAGATGATGTCATGCTACTTTCTTGGGTTTTCAACTTATTACTGTCTATATTGTATCCCGGATAACTCCATTATCTGAGATTCTTGGAGAAAAGCGTGTACCACTTGTTGCTTCTGGTACCTTGCCTATACATATTTGCCATTTGGGGTCTTGAGCCCAGATTCACATATGTGGGTTTTCAGAAGCTTGCATTCAATGTTCATTCCTTCAGAGAAAATTCTTCTTCCTCTCGCCAGCCCCTTGGAATTGCTTTATATTTTCTCATTGCTTTGGAATTCCAAGGGCTATGTAAATATTGGTCCAGGCCGCCATGCCCACAGGTGTATGCTCATTATTCTTGAGGGAATGCTTTATTCACCCAGAACCTTGGCTGTGACACACATTTCTATCATGAAGCACATGTGTTTCTAGCCTGTCTTTTCACTGAGTGTGTAACTTTTTTATCTTTATATTTAAATTTTTAAATTCCTGCTTGGGTACCCCATGTCTCTGGGCAATCTAGTCTCTGGTTTCTGGCCATCCAATGTAGGGCATGGGGCTCCCTCCCATGGGGTGTACCTCAAACTAAACCAAGCATTGGTTGGCCATTCCCACCTGTTCTGCGCCACCATTGCTCCAGCACATCTTGCAGGCAGGTCAGATTGTGGGTAGAAGGTGTTGTGGCTGGGTTGATGCTCAGATCTCTCTTTCCATAGCCTGCAGAGTACTGCCCACACCAAAGAGACTAGAATGTGAGGGTGAAGGCTCCAAGCCTGCACTACATTAGGTTTCTACACTGCCTGCCAAGTGTCCCCCAATTCCAGCTCTATCTCCCTGTACTCCACTTCTTCCATCCCTCACCCCCATGTAACCACTCCTGCTTCCATCCCCACACACCCCCAGTCTAGCCACAGAATCTATTCTATTTCCCCATCCCAAGGAGATCCATACTTCCTAACTAGAGCCCACCCCCTTATGAAACCTCTCAGGGTCTGTAGATTGTAGCTCAATTATCATTTACTTAACAGCTAATATCCATGTACAGGTGAATACATACCAAAATTTTCTTTCTGTGTTTGGGTTACCTCATTCAGCATGCTTTTTTTTTTTTTTTTTTTAAGGTTGGATCCATTTACCTGCAAATTTCATGATGTCTTTTTAAAAAACAAAAACAAAGCACTGAGCAATACTCCATGGTGTAAATGTACCACATTTTCTTTATTCATTCTTCAGTTGAAGGACATCTAGTGTGTTTTCAGTTTCTGGCTATTATGAATAAAGTCATAATGAGCATAGTTGAGCAAGGGTCCTTATGGTAGGATGGAGTATCCTTTGGGTCTATGCTCAAGAGTGCTATAACTAGGACTTGAAGTGGATCGATTCCCAGTTTTCTGAGGAACCACCATATTGATTTCCATAGTGGCTGTACAAGTTTCCACGCACACCAGTTTCCTTCGCTCCACCTCCTTGACAGCTTGAGCTGTCACTTGTGTTATTGATCTTAGCCATTCTGACAAGTTTAAGATGGAATCTCAAGGTAGTTTTGCTTTACAGTTCCCTGATGGCTAAGGATGTTGAATGTTTCTTTAATGGTTTCTCAACCATTTGAGATTTCTCCATTGAAAATTCTCTGTCCCCCATTTTACAACTGTACCCCATTTTAATTGGATTATTTAGTTTTTTAATATCTAGTTTCTTGAGTTCTTTCTTTATTTTAGATATTAGACTTCATCATCTCTTGGCCTTTTGGCTAAGATCAAGTGTAGACATTAGACTTCTATCAGATGTGGAGTTGGTAAAAATCTTTTCCCATTTTACAGGCTGCCTCTTTGTCCTGTTGATGGTGTGCCTTACAGAAACTTTTCAATTTCATGAAGTCTCATTTATTAATGGTTGGTGATACTACATACACTACTGGTGTTCTGTTCAGAAAGTTGTCTCCAGTGCCAATACACTCGAGGTTATCCCCCACTTTCTCTTCTGTTGGGTTCAGTGTATCTGGTTTTATAGTCTTTGGTCCACTTGAACTTAAGCTTTGTGCAGGGTGATGAATGTGGATCTATTTGCATTCTTCTACAAGCTGACACATCCAGTTAGACCAGCACGGTTTACTGAAGATGCTTTCTTTTTATCCCCGTTGTGTATTAGTGTCTTCTTTATAAAAAGCCAGGCGTCTATAAGTGTGTGAAATTATGTCTGGGTCTTCCATTGGATCCCAGTGATCAACCTGTCTGTTTTTATGCCAGTTCCATGCAGTTGTTAATATCACTGTTGCTCTGCAGTACAGCTTGAAATCAGGGATGGTGATTCCTCCAGCAGTTCTTTTATTGTTCAGGATTGTTTTGGCTATACTGGGTTTTTTTGTTTGTTTGTTTTTCATATGAAGTTGAGAATTGTTCTTTCAAGGTCTATAAAGAGTTGAGTTGGATTTTGATGGAAATTGAACTCACATCTTCACGCTTGCACAGGTGGTCTGCCTTGCTTGTTAAGCCGGTGGCTCTCAAACCTGTGGGCCACAACCCTTTGGGGGGTTTGTCGAACAACCCTTTCACAGGATCACCTAAGACCACCAGAAAACAGAGAATTTCACATTACAATTTATAACTGTAGCAAAATTACAGTTATAAGAAAATAATTTTATGGTTGGGGGTCAGCACACCATGAGGAACTGGATTAAAGGGTCGCAGCATCAGGAAGGCTGAGATCCACTGTGGTAAGCCATCTCCCTAGCCTGAGAATATGTTTATTATATTTTATTTAATGTTTCTAAGTGTGTTCTCTTAGCAAGGCTTTCAGATTGCCACTGCATAGCAGGTAATGGAGAGTAGTAATGCTATTGGGAAGGTGCGGGGGTTTTTATTGTTACTTTAAAAGGTCTATGATCTTTTGCCGCATTTATTTGGAAATATATTTAGGAAGCCATCGAAATCTTTAGGGGCTGGAGAAAAAGCTCAGCAGTTAAGAGCACATCCTGCTCTTACAGAGGACTCAGTTCCCAGAACCTACACTGGGTCACTCACAACTGCCTGCAATTCTAGATCTGGGGGATTCAACACCCTTTTTTAGACCCTGGGGACAATTTCACTTACACGTCCATATCCCTTCATAGACACACACATATGCACATAATTTGAAATAAAAATAAATTAAAAAAATAAATATCTTTAAATTTTCCATTCTGCTCAGTCCCAGGCACTGCTCAGTGACAATCGATGTGATAGACATCATTGTTCTTGTTTATCCAAGTTTTTGTGATGGAAACTCTGTTACTTTACCCAGCCTATATGAATACAAAACTCAACAGAATAGAAGAAATGTGGTAAAGCACATGCAAAATAGAAACTACCCAAGACAATGATTCTCAACCTGTGGGCTGTGACCCCTTTGGGGTCACATATCAGATATCCTGCATCTTAGATATTTACATTACAATTTTGCAAAATTGCAGTTATGAAGTAGCAATGAAACTAATTTTATGATTGGGGTCAGCACAACATGAGGAGCTGAATTAAAGGGTTGCATCATTGACCTAAGGGGGAATACATCTTTTGAGACGTGGAGGGGATTCTTTCAAACATCCCTTAGATCGGGAGATATTAATTCCCAACCACAGTAGAGGAATGACATTGAATGGTCCTATCAGGTAGACATCTAGTCAGTAGAGTCTTTCAAAGGGTTGTCTGCCTAGTAGTCTGAGAACCAAAGACAAAGCTTATTTGGGAAGGCAGATCGGAAGTTTCACTCTCAGTTTTGATAGAGTTGTGTGAGGTGGAGTCTGGAAATCTATACTTTTAACAAGCATCCCTGGTGACTCTTAAGTACACTGAAGTGGGGAAGCTCTAGAGAATATTTTTATTTGAAAGGACTCTGTTGCCATAATTCCAAGAGCCCTGCTGAGTTGCACAGCTGGAATAAAAAGAGTCAAAGATCTGTTTCAGCGCTTGACACGAAAGTCTCCAGGATTCTGTTACATGAAACCCTCAGATTTGAGCCATGACATAAAGAGAATTAAGACAGACAGACCAGTGTCATTAGTCCAGCAGTCTGACCATAAATACATGCCTATCTAACGCCACCCCCCCATCATGATATCATACACCATCACATTTAGGTGCAGAAGTGCCTAACAAGGATCATAACAAGAAGACTCTCTAAAATCAGAGCCAAGCTGGAACTTCAGAGCATGCCTTTCTGGAGAAAACCCTTTCCCACTGCAGTTTAGGAAAAGGACTGTAGCAGTAACACTAGACACAATGTGTCTAAAGCCATGTGTTACCAACTCTCCTACACCTCAACGCATCTTTCACACAGCCCTTTCCTCTCATTTTGTGGGTTTGGTTCTCATCCCTAAATTATCAAATCCAGTCCAAGTTAGAAGAATGCCTTCAGGGGCTGGGGGCATAGCTCAATCACGGAGAACTTGCTGAACGTGAAAAAGGAAGGAAGGAAGGGAGGGAGGAAGGGAGGGAGGGATGGAGGGGAGGGAAGAAAGGGGGTACCTTAGGAAATTGTATATAGAAAGTATAACTATAATTCTGCTGCTTGGGGCAGGTACATGTCACGTTTCTTCAAATATTGGTTAAACAAGGACCACTGAAGTGCTAACAGAGAAAAAATACTACCTAATGTGGTAGGTGTGTGTGTAGGTGTGTGTGTGTGTGGTGGGCTGGTTTAATAAGTTAAAGATTAGTAGAGGATTAGGATTGAGGGAGGGGCATCACAAGTGCAACAGTCCTGGTCCCTTTCAGGAGTGTTATGAAGACAGAACACTTTAAAGAATGCTATTCAGCCGGCAGTGGTGGCGCTCGCCTTTAATCCCAGCACTCGGGAGGCAGAGGCAGGCGGATTTCTGAGTTCAAGGTCAGCCTGATCTACAGACTGAGTTCCAGGATAGCCAGGGCTACACGGAGAAACTATGTCTCAAAAAACAAAAACAAACAAACAAACAAACAAACAAAAATGTCATTCATTGGGAATGTCTTTTTTCCTTTCTTTTTTTTTTGGAGGGGGGCGGCACATGGAGGCATTTCAAATGAAGAACTTTGCTGTCATTGCTTCTTTCAAGCATCATTTTTGGTTTGCAAATTACATGCCATTTTACAGACAACTAAAGAAACATGATCCAACTGTATTCTTCTGCTGTCCCCTGTTTGAGCATTTCCATATGGCTAACATCAGCCTGGAGATTTCTTTAGAAACAATTAAAGATCTTGCCAGCTATATGAGAAGAAACCACGTGAGCATGTTCTCTGCTTGCTAGTAACATTTTGTCCCCTCCCGACCTTGGAGTCTCTGACAAATTGCTTCGCCTGCTGAAGCAGGACCTCTCAAAGGCTGGGAAATGACAACCCTTGTCTTAGGCATCTCTCTTCCCACAACTCAATTGGGCCACAACAGAACACAGAAAGTAGTCTGTTCGGTTTCTATGGCATCCAAATGACAGCAGTAGGAAGTGAAAACAGTTAGTGGGGCCTATCACTCTAGGTGAAAGAGTTGACAGTAAATAGAATATGATCCCACTTAGGAGACCATGCTAATCAAGGGAAGTTAGGCTCAGGACAGGTAGTATTCATTTGAAATTTTTCATGGCTTGTGGTCTCAAAGACTCAGTTGTCACTGCTACTGTCACTGGTGGGTGGGAGTAAGCCTGCTTGGATACTTCCATCCCAGCTCTGGGAAAAGCAAGAGTGGAGATCCCAGTTAGGACTGGGAGATCCAGGAGCCCTGAGGCCAACTTCAGACACGGGGACATGTACACATACGCACAGGTGTCTGCAAAGGCCTAGTGTACCTGTACAGAAGGTGGTCTCCTGAGTGAACTCTCAGCTGGAGCCTGGCTAGGACAGAGGGCATATTAGTGAGGGTTAGATAGAAGCAAAGGACCAGTCATGGCTCTCTCCATCAGATGATCCTAGGCATGGGGAGAAGTCATTAACTAGTGGAGATGTGGCATGTCCTACTGAGCAAACAAGAAGTTGGGAGTATAGGGTTTACCCCCTCATCAAAGTTTTCTTATAAACTCTTTCTGTCCAATAACTGCCCCTTACACACACACACACACACACACACATGCACACTCATCCATCTACTTGGAGAGGAATCAATTGAGATGTTAAGTATTGAATAGGAATAGGTTTCTCGTGAACTGGGAGATGATGAACAAAATCCAAGTAAGAGATTACCCCCCGGGTGATTTCTTTTTATTTAAGTTATGCGTATGTGTGTGGGGAGGTATGTGTACATAAACAAAAATTCCTGCACAGGCCAGAAGAATACATTGGGTCTAGACAGTATCTTCTAACTTTATATCCCTCCCCCAGAGGGCAAGGACAGAGATGATAGGACCTGCTGATTTTTGCAAGTCCTCAGTCCACATCTGAGCTTGAGAATGAAAATCAACTTCTAATTTAGAACTCTTTGGGTATCACTACTTTCTAATTTTCTCCTCTGTCAGGATATTATCATCAGGCAAAGATTTATATGTCAATTTTCATCTAAGGGAGATCTTTTTTTTTAAGCAGAATGAATATCTCAAATCACCACTCACTATCATAACAGCCCTTCAGACAGGTCAAATGCATTTACTGCATTGACTTACTCTGAGCACCAAATCCCAGAGACCTCTGGGGCCTCTGCTCTAGTGAAGACCAAGGATCTGATGGTCCAAGAAAATTAGGACAACCTTACTTTTAGATTAAAAATTTAGGGATCCCAAAGGCACAGTTCCCTTGAAGAATATAGAACAAGAATTTGTCTTAGCTTCCTTGTTCTGCTTTAAAGTCATTCCAAAGTGAGTGTTGACACTCAACCATCCCAGCGGGGCTGCACTTTGATAGCATAGCAAGCCCCAAGCCCCTAATCAATCTCTCTGTCTCTGTCTCTATCTTTGTCTCTGTCTCTTTGTCTCTGTGTGTATATGTGTATGTGTTTGTAGTTTGTATGATACATGTGAGTTCATGTGTGTGCAGAGGCGTGTACAGGGCGTGGTTTCTAGAGACCCTTAGAACATTAGGTGCCCTGGGTTGATTTCCATCTTATTTTTCCAGACAGAGACTCTCACTGCACGTGGAGCTCACTGATTAGACTTGTCTAGCTGGCCAATGAGCATCGAAGATCCCTTATCTCTACCCTCTGAAGTAGAAACCTCTAGTTTCTTTGGAAGGTCAGTTATGTCAAATGATGGTTTGCTGGGGCACACAGACAGACACATGAAAGTGGGTTTCCCTGAAGCAGACACAGGGGGAAGGATACTGTGATATAGCAAACACGTGAAAGGACCTGTGATGAAGACTTATCAATATGACCCCACAGATGGGAGACGAGCACTGAGCATTGGTTTGGTTTGCTCCACCTTGATATTTTTCACTAACAACACACATGTATTGGTTCGCCTTACATAGCGATGTTGAACTCAACTTATGATAATGCCACCATTGAGAGAAACTTGCCCAAGAACTGCTTGTGAGATTCCTGTGGCAACTTGCCTATTCTTTGGCCTAGCCTCAGGCCACTTGGCAAGTCTAGTCATTTCTTCAGGTTTGAATTACAGCTGCTGGTGTGTGCCTGGTGTCTGCCTACCTAGAGGACTGACTGCTCAGCAGCTGCTGAGTCATATCTGGTGTTTGCTATTGGGACTGAACTCCTGAGAACGATTGAGCTCACCCCAACAGAGCTACTGTTGAACAGGTCCACTTCCCCCATATCCTAAAAACTTTTCTCTTCCACTACCTCTTTGCTGGGTGGTGGGCTAGACAAGAGGTTGAACTCTTATTAAAAGTACATTGCAAAAAAAAAATTATGCCTACAACCCCTTCTATGTTGGAATTAGAGATATGGGTCACCCTGCCCGGCTTTTTATGTGACAGCTGGGGATCGTGTTTATATGACAATCACTTTTACCAGCAGAGCCATCTCCTTAGCCTCCCCTCACCAGGCCCAATTTTATCAGTCAGAATGAGCTTGGTTTTGTCGCTACAACAAACAGTTCTCAAAATCTTGGTGTGTTATGGCATCACAGGTTTATTCCTAGCTGAGGACACATGTTGGCATGTGTGAGCAATGTCCTCCACTCCGTAGAAGTCCTGCTTGAGTACAGAGGCTGATGTTTCCAGCCTGGCAGCAACAAAGAAAGGGCAGGAAAGGTTGGTTGCAAAGATACTGATCCCAAGTGACCCCAATCCCCATGCCAACAGACAGACAGACACACACACACACACACACACACACACTTCTCCTCCCCTTTCATTAACTAGAGCATGTCATGGCCACACTTAACTTCCCCAAACTCAGAGCGACACTGAGTATCAAAGAGTCGAAGGTGGTAATACCACACCCATTATGGCGCCCAAGCTTTGAATGCCCCCTACCTCTGTTCTGTTTTATTAGACTGGCTGTCAGCTTTTAGAACACGATGTAATTGTGTTTCACTTGGTCTCTTCCAACTTGGCAGCATCTCTAATATCATCTGAGATCTGTGGGTTGGAGCTAAGCTCTTCAACAGGACAATTTTTTTTCCCCTCCCAGCTCTGGTTTCCTCTAAAACAGTGCCTTTGGTGTTGTCAAAAGTGAGCCTGGTTTTCCTCCTGTGATTTCTGCCTTTCCCAGCCCCCACCTGGGTCTAATTGTGAAGAGCATCTGCATGTTTTAAAGGCTCATTATGTAAATGTATCAGAGTCCATACCCATCAACAGATAATTAAGAAGACTATATACATATTTATGAGATAGCTTAATATTGCTTTAATGAGGAGGTTTACTAGAAATATCAAATCAAGGAGGCAAAGAAGAAAAAATGATCGGAACAAAAAAAGCGTACCCGCTTTCATCAGTTCTCGGTAGTTCTGAGCTGTCAGAACACTCAAAGGCTTGTCAGAACTCAGATTTCCGATTAGCCTACCATACATGGTAGGAAGCAGCCAGGAAGATGGGAGATAAACTCGCTCCAGACTTCTTTGAAAGCAAAGCTTTCTTGTTTCAAACCAGAGACTTTTCAAGGAGCCAGCCTCAGGTTCCCACACCTCCCACTCCCACACTGGGAGTGTTCACCACAGGGAGTGAGTGGCTGATGCCAGAGAGAGGGGAAGATGTGGCTCTTTCCCAAGCAGGCAAAGCCCCGCTGGCATGTGCCTTAGGAGGGAAGAAGAGGTGTGGTCTGGACTCTGGATGCCTCTTGTCCTGGTGCCAGGGCACAGACAGGTGCTCAGCCTTCCCTTGCCCTGAGGGCCAGGCATCTCTGTGCAGCACACAGTGTGTTTCTAGCCATGTCTAGAACCCCCTGTGTTCTCACCAGGAGCTAGTCTAAGTCTGCAGGAACAACGCTACACCCTCATGGTATCCAGCAGCCCGTTCCTTCCATTGCCTACGAATCTGCTCAACACCCCCCCCCCCCATGGGTCACCAAAATACAAAGAAATCTGGAAAACACAGGCTTGCTAGGTGGTCAGGAACAACAACAACAGCTAGATTTGTTCACCACATAGCTTTGTCTCTGGAATAGTCTGCCCATCTGGCCAATAAATTCCCATTTCATTCTTTATCCTCACACTGTCCTGTCAACTGAGTAAACTTAAAGACCCTCTGGTTACTTAAAATAGCTTAGAGTCAAGGACCTCCATGGCATGGCCTGAACTCACCACTTAATTTAGACTGGCTTCCTCTGGTTTAGAAACCTGTGAACTAGAAAAACAGATATCGATTATCACTTGTGATGGCTTGTATATGCTTGGTCCAGGGAGTGGCACTATTAGGAGGTGTGGCCTTTTTGGAGTAGGTGTATCACTTAAGACTCTCACCCTAGCTGCCTAGAAGTCAGTCTTCCACTAGCGGCCTTCAGATGAAGATGTAGAACTCTCAGCTCCTACTGCACCATGCCTGCCTGGAGGCTGCCATGCTCCCACCGTGATGATAATGGACTGAACATCTGAACCTGTAAGCCAGCCCCAATTAAATGTTGTCCTTAGAAGAGTTGCCTTGGTCATGGTGTCTGCTCACAGCAGTAAAACCCTAACTAAGACATCACCCATCATGACCTATACACACTGCTGAAGGGAAGTGGCTAGTCCAAACTAAAACTTCCATTCAAACACAAGAGTCATAGAAGAAGCAACCCTTGTCATTAGCAAATCCAAAATGCTGGCTTTGGGGGAAATTCCTTGATTTTATCCAGTACGTGTCCCGGAGACCTTGCTCTGCCTGCCAATTTTTGTGGGTCTAAACTAGGATGCAGACGATGATACTTTGGGGGGAGTGTCACGGCTTTGGGACCCCTGTCTTCTTAGTTAGAGCAGACTTACAGGTCTAAGATGATTTTATCACAACCCAAATGTTCCTTTTTCATTTAAATTCATGCTTGTAGTTTCTTTGGCTTAAGCAATTCCCTAGCATTATTGAGCTGGTGCTGTATCAGGACTCATTCATTCTCTCTCTCTCTCTCTCTCTCTGTCTGTATCTCTGTCTCTGTCTCTCTCTCTCCCTCTCTCTCCACTCTCCCTACCCCCTTCACATATTTCTACAACCCATGCCCTGGAATTCATTCATACGGTCCATTTAACTGCACCAAAGTCTGGAAAATACAATCTCATTTGTGTGCTCACAAAGGAAAAGAAATTGGGCTCAATGATGACCACCATGACCCATAGACCACCATGGCCTGGGAGGTGAATTATTCTGACCAGCAACCCACTAAAAAGAGATTTTTGGAGTGAGGTCAAGCCTTTCTAAAACAAAAAGTGGACATTGTTTCCAGAAGAAGATCTGAAGTTGACAAAATATTCTAACTAAGATAGAGGGCTTCAGTTGCCTCAATGACAAAAGGGAATTAATGCCAGAATTTCCTTCTTAGATTGTCACAAACTTCTATGAGCCAATGCTGATACGTACTTTGCACAAAGGGTAAAGTAAGAGTATCTACTTTACTACTACTAGAGTAGTAAGAGTAAGAGTAACTACTAGAATATCACAGAATGGACAATACATATGAGTCCATAAACTCACCTATATAATAAATTTATTTTTCCATATTGGAACTTAACATTAAGCCTGTTCCCCCTGGTGACAGAAACTGAGTCTCAACCCATTCACAGCCAATGTCTACAGGTAAATCCAGCTTTAAGTATAAGGGCAGAGGGGGAGATGTCTTTTGGCTTTCTTTGTTACTCCCTGCCCATTGAGGTAGCCCTGGTTTGTGTTGATCATATCTTGTTCCCACCACTAGCCATCTACAGGACTGAAAAATTCCACGTGCCATATGCAGATGATTCCAAAGTACATAGGAAACACCCCTCATATTGCTCAGATCATTCTGGAATGTTGGAATCCTCACTGAGGCAGCCTTCGATCTTTCTGTCTTGATTTGTTTCACTGATAGGTCTTCTGCTCTCAGACCTCATTGGTCTAGGGATCCAGGATCTTTCCCAGGCCCTGACAATGCAGCTCAGGTATGTTCTGTCTGTTGGATCTCCATTGCTACTTGGGTATTCCTTCATTTAATATCAACCACACCCTTTCCCAAGGCTAGATTGAAGAAGAGAGTTCTCACAGACTCAAAGACTGTGCTGTCCAGTCCCATAGACAATGGTCAAACACTGCTATTCAAAGGCAAAGAACGTGAAAGTTTTACTTTTATTAGATTGTACTTGGCATATTTCAAGGGCTCCTTAGCCATGTAGACAGAGGCTAGCCTTCTATAGGTGACTTGTATTGTGAAACATTTCTTCTGCTCGGGGAATTCTATTGGATGGTGCTGATCTAAAGTGGCTTCCATGGGTGGCCTCTGTTCTTCCTCCCTTCAGAATCTTTACTGACCTGAAGAAGAAGGTTTGCTTGCACATGGTCTTCCAATCTTCTGTACATCCTGTCTTGTGTTTCGCACTTAGATTTAGAAACTCACAATCCAAGGAGTATCCCAAGAGCATTTGTGGGACACAGAAGCTATGTGGGAAGTTCCAGACAACTGTAGAAGCCAGTCACCCTAGCTACAGAGAAGAGCAGCTTACCAGTGTCCATTAGAGAGAGATATCTATTTTTATTCCTTAAAATGTACCTAACTTCTATAGCCATTATTAATTTGACAAAACTCACTCATTAACCTAAATTAGACTCAGGTATTTCTTCTTCTCGTTCTCTACAGCACTGTTTCTCACCCTTCCTAATGCTGTGAAACTTTAATACAGCTCCACATGTTGTGGTGACCCCCAACCATAAAATTATTTCATTGTTACATCATAACTGCAATTTTGCTGCCATTATGAATCATAATGTAAATATCTGATATGTAGGATATCTGATTTGCAACTCCCAAAGAGATTGAAACCCATCGGTTGAGAACCACTGGTCTAGAAGTTTCCCTGGATCTCACTCTCCCACACCCTTCCCTTCTAGCCCTGTGAGTTCCAGAAATTTCAGTTGGTTCTGCCTGACGTTAATAGTGCAGTGTTCACATCACATTCATGTCTCACCCTCACCAGGGGAACGGTTGAAGCGTCGGACATTTTACCCTTCTGTTGGGGAAAAATGATGAATCCTGAGGTCAGCTAACGAGCCCTATGTAGGGTTTTGCTGGGCATACACAGCAAAAGTTCACTCCACACGACCCCTGTGAACATTAACCTCAGCCCTTCAGTGTGTTGTTAATAGCTGCCTTTTGACCCGTTTCTAACTGACATAGCACCAGGTTCAAAGAGAAAAGTGACTGGAGAGAAACAGCTGTCACCCCCCTGTGAACTATACTTCACCCCCACTCAGTCCTCTTCCTGTTCTGGATGATTAAGTGTGTGCGCCACCTAAAAATATCTGTGTAAAGGCAGGGATAAGAGAGAGAAAATGAACTGTCCATGAGGAAGACAAATGGTCTACTTCTACCCCACGCAGTCCCTTGGAAGGTCCTTGGTTAATAACTACCACCCGTGAACATGATTCCTGCTGTTCTGCTCCTGTGATAGACACCCCTCTGCTAACTTAGGCTATTGCAAGAATAGCCTCCTCCAGGAAGCCACTCACAATTTACATTGGTCAAACCTTTGTCTCTACCACCAACCTCATAGAAGATTCAGTAAACAAAGGTGTTTTATGTATTCCCAACCGGACTGGCTTCTACAGTTGTCTGGAACTTCCCTCATAGTCTCTGTGTCCCACAAATGCTCTTGGGACACTCCTTGGATTGTGAGTTTCTAAATCTAAGTGTGAAACACAAGACAGGATATACAGAAGATTGGAAGACATGTGCAAGCAAACCCATGCGATTCTAGGGCCTGAGTCTATGGTCTTGTGAATGGCAGGCAAGCACTCTACCATAAATGACCATACGTGAGCTACATCACCAGCACTTGTTCACTTTCTATTCTGAAACAAAAATTCTCCACATTGCCCAGCCTCGCCTTGGCCTCATCCTGCAGCCCAGGAAGGCCTTGAACTTGTTATCCTGTGTTCCAGCCTTTGAGTACCTGGGTCAATGCATAAGCAGAATGGTACAAATGTGGTCCTGCCTGGCTTCTGTCACTTAGAGGATTTTTCAAGATTTGTCTACATTGTAGTCTCCTGGACCTGTTTTTCATTTCCTTTTCTGTCCAAATAATGTCCCATTGTATATACATGCCAACTTTTACTTTCCCAGTCATTAGTTGCTATACATTTGGGTTGTGCCTGCTGTCAGCTATCATGAATAACTCTGCTATGAATATTCATGCACAAATTTCATGTGCACATATGCTTGGCTATATGCCCAGCAGTATAATTGCTGGCTCATACGGCATCTCTAAGTTTTTGAAGAACTACTAGACTTTTCCACAGTGGCTTTACCATTTTACATTCCCAGAAGCAGTATTGGTATCTTATCCAATAGTTGTTACTGCCTGCCTGTTATTAAAACCATCCTAGCAGCTGTACAGCTGTACGGGAGTATCTGATTGGTGTTTTGATTTGCAAGTCTTTGGTGGCTAGTGAGAGGCTTTCTTATGCTCCTTGGAGTTTGGGATTCTTTTCTATAATGCCCATGAGACAGTGATAGAGAGGTACCTGTCTCCTGGTCCCTGCTAGATGGTCAGCTCCCAGGAAGCCTGGTGCAAACCATACCCTCTTAGTGATTTCTCAGTGCTAGCGCTATTTATATTACTCACCATAAATCAAATAATGAGTTGCCAAACCTCCTAGTTCTTTCTGATCTGGATGGAGAAACAACAACCGGGAGCCAGCAATGTGACTGACGGGCCCTTCGTCTGACGTCACGAGACATGGAAATCAGCTAAAACCAGATACACCATTTGAGCCAAAGCTACCATTCAAAATCAGACTTACTTCTCTTGATATCAGGTCACTGGAGAAAAGCTAGCATCTGGGGAACTAGTATCAGACATACACAAGTTACACAGATTAGGTCATTGAGCCATCCCAGCTCTCTGAGACAGGGATGGTTGCATTTTACCATTTTGCAGATAAAGGAACTGAAGCAAAGGAAAGGTTAATACTTATATTTAGAGCTACTCAACAAAAAGAAATGATGCCCGCATCGAATTGAGGTTGCCCAGTGCCAGGCTGGACTGTAATGAACATGGAGAGAATAAATGAATAAAATTTAAAATTTCTACAGAAATTTCTGCAGAAAGCCAACTTTCTAGAGGACCAGAGCAAGGAGCCTTACAGAGAGGAGGCTGTCTCTCTGAGGGACATTTTGACCCCTGACAAAAATTACAACTTCTTATGTGGGTCTTGGAAAATTCAATGACTTGGGATTTTATATAGTTTCATTCTTTTAAAGATTCATCCTGGGAGGTGGTATAGCACATGCCTTTAATTCCAGCACTCAGGAGGTGGAGGCAGGTGGATCTCTATGAGTTTGAGGCCAGCCTGGTCGAGAGAAAGGGGGGGGGGAGAGGGAGAGAGAGAGAGAGAGAGAGAGAGAGAGAGAGAGAGAGAGAGGGAGAGAAGGAGGAGGAAGAGGAAGAAGAGGAGGAGGAGGAGGAGGAGGAGGAGGAGGAGGGAGACTGTTAGTTTCAGGACAGCTAGGACTACACAGAAAAACTCTGTCTTAAAAAATGTTTTTAAAATAAGATTCATTTATTTTTATTTTATGTGTATGAGTGTTTTACCTGTGTGCACATATGCATTCCTGGTGCCCATGGATGTTAGAAGAGGACACTGGATCCCCAGACTGGAGTTACAAGTGGTTGTGACCCACCATGTGGGTGCTGGGAACCAAACCTAGGTCCTCTGTAAGAGCAACAACTGCTCTTAGCCACTGAGCCATCTCTCCAGCCTTGGGCTTGGGTTGTTGGGTTTTTTTTTTGTTTGTTTGCTTTTTTTAAAAAAAAACAAAAACAGACACAAATCCCAAACCTAAATACTGTAGGTAGAGATGGAAACAGATGCATTGCACTGCAGGCATGGGTCATCAGGTATTCCTCAGGCCTCATGGGGATGCAG
>JADRCH010000033.1:11575909-11601602 GCA_019843965.1 Rhynchomys soricoides | reverse complement strand
GGCATGGGTCATCAGGTATTCCTCAGGCCTCATGGGGATGCAGGCATAGGTCATCACATGTTCCTCAGGCCTCATGGGAATGTACTGGCATCAAGGTAGGAAGGAGGAAAAGGGTCTTGATGGCTCTGAACCAAGCTATTTCTTATTTGAGGTTTAAGATTGGGATTAATTTAAGATTAAGGCTGGTGATGAGAAACGCTTCGGTTTACCCTGCCAGTGCAATGCTGTGCACCCCCTGGTTCTGTGTAAGTTATTCACAAAGTAACACACTTCCCTGAGAAGGGCAGATGGCTTAGTGAGCTAAAATGGGGCTGGATGTCTTGGCTGAGTAGCTCGTGTGGTACCCTGAACAACTCTGTATGAGATCCCTGAACCATCACCCTGAATTCTAAAGAGTCAGTAATCTCCTTTTAATGACCATGCATCAGAGGCTGCTGAATAGAGGAATCTTGGCAATCAAGGAACAACTTGCCATAAATCTAAAAATGGGTTGCCGAGAGCTCCCTACTCTTTCTACTCTGGATGAAGAAACAACCACAGGAGCCAGCAACAAATGACTCAAGAGGACCTTTGTCTGGCACCATGAGATGGAGAAGCCGGTGAAAGCCAGATGTACAGCTCAAGCCAAAGCCACCATTCAAAAACAGACTCATTCATCTTGACATCAGTGTCTGATTCAGAAAGCTAGGATGCTTTGCAGCCTTGAAATAGAAGAGAGCAAGGAGACAGGAGCACTGCCACTGGGGAGCACTGCAGCTAGGGAGCACTGCCACTGGGGAGCACCGCCGCTGGGAGCATCACTGCTGGGGAGCACTGCCGCCGGGACCACTGCAGCAGGGGAGCACTGCAGCCAGGGAGAACTGATGCTGGGGAGCATCACAGCTGGGGAGCACCACAGCTGGGGAGCACTGCAGCTGGGGAGCACAAGCAGCCTGATCACTAGACCCAGGGCATCCAGCACTCTATATACTGCTTCATAGGCAGATGAGAGAGCCACCTGAGACACTGAGATTGTAGTCACAGATGGAGGAGTAGTGTTGAGAGAGAATAAAAGGATGACCATACATGGGCAGAAAGAAAGGAAACATCGTAGGCAGTCCATGGGCATGACACAAGACTAATCACTCTGGTAATTACACTGGTGCTAAGTGTACTGATAAGACCACTAAGCTTCTAAGTGTGCACTAAGGCTCTCCCTTACACCATCTCACTTTCATTATGAGGTAACACAACAGTCCTTAGATGATGAATACTCGTGGGAACATCTTGAAGGGTTCTGAGGAATTAAACCTCAGCAAAGATCCTGTAACTCCTACCTAATGGTAGAGCTGGGTCTGGAGCTCTGTAATTTGTAATCTCTAAAGCCCCAAGCCACAAGCATGAAACAAGATATAATACTCCCAGAAGAACTATCAGTATGTAAAGATGTAGTGTGTAGGAATTTTGGATCACCTATATGTCTCTGAAGTCACAATGGGTCTTTGAAATCATACGTGTATATGTTCTCACCCATTGTGCATCAACACATACACTCACATGTATTCAAAGGGCCATTATTAAACTATACTCTTTGTCTTCCTTGTTACACTAAATATTCTCAACAACTTTGAAAAAATGAATTATGGAAGATTGGTTCTAAAAACAGCTGCAAGAATATCTACCATCTCTCTTGTCTTCATGGGGGGAAGTGTGTGTGTGTGTGTGTGTGTGTGTGTGTGCAGGGCAGACATCAACCTCAGGGTTATTCCTCAGGCACTATGAACCTTTTTTTCTCTCCAATTTGTCTGGAACTTGTCAAATAGGCTGAAACCCCAGGAATCCACATGCCTCTGACTCCTCCTAGGCTGTGGGGATTATCAAATGAGCTATTCCCTCAGTCTACTCTTGTCTTGATGTCTTCAATTCTATCACTAAGAGGTAGTAGATTCTAAGGATACTTGCTTTGCCTTTGAGCTGTTTGTGACTTGCTTTGACATGTAATAAAAGAATGGTTGGTAGATTGATAAATAGGCAGATAGATGATAGACAAACAGACAGGTAGATTAGATAGATTAGATAGATAGATAGATAGATAGATAGATAGATACATACATACATACATACATACATAGATGACAGACAGATAATAGGTAGATAGATAGATAGATAGATAGATAGATAGATAGATAGACTGTGTGATAGATAGTCTGTGTGATAGATACATAGATAGATAGATAGATAGATGACAGACAAATAATAGGTAGATAGATGACAGACAGACAGACAGACAGATAGATGGTAGGCAGACAGAGATAGGTAGATGTGTAGAGAGATAGTTAGATTTAAGGAATTATCTCGTGTGATTATGGATTCCAGAGAGTCTAAAATCTGCTGGTAACTAATCAACTGAAGAGTGAGGGGAACCAAGGTTCTATTCCAAAGTTCAATTCCGAAGACTATTTACTGAAGAATGCCTTCTTGTTCAGGGAAAATCCATTTTTCATTATATTTAATTCTTTAACTGACTAGACAAAGCTCACCACTACCTTCCGTAATAGAAGGCAACTTACTCTGTTCAGTGTTTACCAATATAAATGTTAATTCCATAAAAAACACTTCACAATAACTTGTGACCAATCATCTAGGCTCCATGGTACAGCCAAGTTGACATATAAAATTGACCATCACATTGAAGGCTGTTATAGGATATTTGAACCTGCTTCTAGTTAGGGTACAGCTCAACCCTTAGCACAAATATTAATCCCTCTGGCTGGACTACAGACATACCTTAGTATCTGCCTTTAATCCTAAACAATGAAGGTAAAGTTAGTTTGTAGAAGGAAGCACCCATGTTTGAAAGTGATGTTGAATTGAGAGGCAGACAAAGTGATGAATCAGAGAAAGATTTGACAGAAAAGGATATATGCACAACTCTCATGAGAAGAGAGAAGAAAGGGAAGTTACTTAAGAGAGAGACACACAGAACAGGGGGAAAAGAGTCCAGTCCAGGATACAGTAGAGTTTGTGGAGACAGTACAGTAGAGTTGAAGGGGGAGTAGAGCAGCACAGAGGGAAGAGGAGGCCATTTTCCTGGGAGAGTTTTATAGACAAATTGAAGAGAGAACAAGGTAGACACAGGTAAAGACAGAACGAGCAAGAGAATAAGAAGGAGCCAAACAGTTAGAACAGATTTCTAGAGTTAATTTGAGGCCAAGCAGAGCATTTCGGGGGCCAAAAGAAAAGCCAGATCGAATAAGTCAGCTGGGAGAGGAGTTTGAACCAGAACAGCTGAGTTGTTGAACCAGCCAGAGTTCAGAAACTGCTAGAAAGGGGTGAGCTTATTAACTAGCAAGTCCCAGAGGCTGAAAACATTCTAGGTCTAGATAGTTTATATAAAGGCTAAACGTTTCTGGGACTAGGCCTAGGTTAGCAGAGAGAGGCAATAAACCTCCCAGACACAATTACAGCAGGAGAATAAAAGTTGCTTTTATTCCAGAGTCATGAAAAGTAGCAAATTCCAGCCATGAGGTTTCAGTCTATCTGGTGGGCAACAATGTAAGACTGACAACTGCTAGTGGAACTTACAGTTTTGTGACTTTAAAACATAAGCAATCACATAGCTGTTGCATATTAAGAACAGAATCAGTCGTCAAGTGTCTAAATAAACACCCAGAGCAAAATTCCTATGGCACAGTCAGACTGCCTCCTTTCCTACTCTGGTAGCAATATCTGGACACATCACTGAGCTGTTCTGGGCCTGGATTTCTCCATCTGTGAAATGGGTGGGTTTGTGCTTTCTACCTCACCCACTCTGGTACTGATAAAGAGAAGGGAGGAATAAAAGTGCCATGGTGGCAGAAAAGTCCTGCAGGCTGCTGCTTAATCAAACACGGGGTCCTGTAGAGCCCAAATGCACAATCACTTTACCACGCAACTCTGAAAAAGAGACATCTGGCCTGGGAAACCTAAAGGAAGCCATAACCTTTCTGACCAAAGCAGTTTCATCTAATAACTGGTCCCAGGGGTCTCCTCTCACAGCTCCAATTCACCCACCAACTCAAGTCCACTTAGAAACACATCAGCTTTGCTTTTTTTTTTTTTTCCCTCAACATCTGCTATGTCTATTTTTACTTTTGGCCAGAATAGAAAAGGAAGCCTTTTAAATACCCTGCTAAATAGTAGCTTTCCCCTCCCCTCACCAGACATTCCAGCAAAAAGGACAGAACTTCTTATACAATTGCAGCTACTGTGCAAGCTGCTACAGAACAGAATTGTGCAGGAATTTTGGACACAACCTTATTAGGCTACAGTTAGTCTACAAGCAAGTGAGACCCCATGGGGGGGGGGTGAGAGAGTAAAAATCCAGGAGCCACACCCAGCCACATCTAGCTGTCATTTAGAAACATCTACTGACAGACCGAAGCTCTCTGTGAACACTGTGCTGGTCAATATTTATTGTCAACTGGACAAGATCTAGACTCCACCATGAGCCAAGCCTCTGCATACACCCATGAAGGATTTTCTTGATTAGGTTATTTATGGCAGGAAGACTCACCCTAAACATGTGGGAGGGGGCCTTCCACCAGTGGCCCAGAAATAAGGAAGTATGGGAGAACAGATGTGCTTCTTGCCTGCATGCTTTAGCTTCTCGCTGCTGAGTTCATCTACCCTGTTTAAAAGTTCATCTACTCAGTTCTCCCACTGCAGGTTCCATCCTCCTGTCTGCTGTTTTCGAGGCCTTCATATATCTACTGAATGAGGTCATGGATTTTTCCCTTCCTGCTTCTGAGAGAGTCTCTGTCTCCCCCAGATCATCATCTCCAGGGCTCAGAAATGAGAGCAGTCATCCAAGCTCAGGTCTCTGCCTCCCCAGGCAACTGTTCCCTATTACTATGCCCAATGTCTCTCCAATATGAATTCTAATAGCTGCCTGGTGATCAGATATAACAGGCAAGAATAAAGAAGCATGGAGATCTGGAGAGGTAGCTCAGTGGATAAAATGCTTGTCACAAAAGCATGAATGAGACCAAAGATAGACACCCTCCCCCCAGAACCCATGTAATCTATTCCTGGGAGGCAGCAATGGGAGATCCTGGTGGCAAGCTGGGGTAATTAGACTAGCCAATCGGTAAGCACTGCATTTGGTTGAGATTGAAATGAAGTAGAGATGAATGGAAGAAGAAACCCTAAATCAACTTTGGGTCTCCATAAGCATGCACACATATGTGCCTGTGCATCTGCACACATTTTACACACACGCATACATGTGTATACACACACACACAGAAACAGACACATGCATGGCATAGAAGTGTACCTCTGGTACTATCTTCAGGCAAGAATTAGACTTTTGACTGTCAAAGGTTCAACCTATTCCCTATCTCAGGACATAAGCTAGCACCTTGCCCTCTGGTTGTGTACATGAGGTCTCAGCATTAATCTAGAAGTCAGGAGTCATTCTATTCCTGTAATCTCTTCCCAAGGATAGCCTTTGTGGCTTCAGGGCAGCCTGCTTTTCTCAGATAACGAGCCTGGATAATTTACATCAAGATTCATATATGCACTTAAAGGCATATGTTTCAGAGCTGTGCTATCATGACTTGTAGAAAAGAGGTGAAAGGGAAGTGTGGGGGTTAGGGTACACTCAAAACACCTTCAAGTCATGGGGACTCTGCACAGTTGTGGGGAAAGAGGAAATGGGATGGATGAGATGACTTTGTGACTTTACCTCAGGACATGGCCAAGTCTTGAGAACTGAGAAAGCTCAGAACATGAGGAGTTGACTACACTCAGACAAAGGCTACAGGAAGGAGCCTTAGACTCTCTGGCTAAGTAGTTCCTGCCATTTCAAGAGGCCCACACAGGAGATGGATTGAGGGCAGTAAGTAGAGAGACAGCCAGGGGAGAAAAACAAAAGCAAAACAGAAGGCATCTGGGAGAACTGGAAGTGGGCCTGTGTGCATGCAGAGCACCCAGTTTCTCATTCCTGGGCTTCCTAACCACTTTGGGCTCTGCTTTTCCCTTCTTGGCATCCTGTGTTTCCACCCTACCAATACAAGATCATGGTGCTAGCTAGCTACTGACCCTCTCACTGGGAGTCCACAAGCTGTGTATTCACTCTCCCCTCCAGCAACACTCATACTGAGCCTCTTCTCTCCGAGAAAGGAAAGCACAAAACAGCCCAGAAATTGGTCTTCCAAGGACATTTTCAAACACTCTTAAAGATACACCAGAGCAATGGAAATCTACCAGAACTGTTCTGGAAGGATCTCAGACAAACCACCTAAGACTTCCCCTGTCAGAGGCTACACCCAGCACCTCTTCTTTCTTGTTTGGTTCTTCTTGTGGCAGCAGAGGGGGGAAAACATCATTGGGAGTGAGACTTGGTCTTATGAGACATTTAGGGTTGCTGTATAATAATCAAACGTTTACCTATCTTAAGTCTAAGTCACTTTGCTTCTGTAGCTGACCTGCTTCCTATGTTCCTCTTCGGTGAGAAACTGTTTATCTTATCATAAAACAACAGGGGATTAAGTAAAGTCCCCTTTATTCTCTGTCTGCAGGAAGTGCTCAGCTTTAACTTCTAGCCTGCTCGTTGAAGTCACAGGAAGAAAAAGAGATACATTGAAAAGTGATTTTAGCCTTTATTTCTAAGTTCTTCACTTCTCCAAAAAGTTTTTACAAAAGGTCTCCAAAAGGTTCTCTCCAAAAAGTTCTGTCTAAAAAGTTCTGTCTTCTCTCTTCTCCTATTCTTGCTCTTTCCTCCTGCTCTGATGTCATGATAATAACCTTACTCTCAATACCATTATTTCCAATGTGTGCCTTCTAAGTTCTTTTTGAGTTCAGTTCCATCTAAAAAGTTCTCTCTTGAGTCCAGCTTTTTCTTATACATCTTTCAGAGTACATGATCACATGGTAAAAAGTTCACCACAAGTTTACACATAAATTCAAATCATAAATTGAATAAGGAATTTACAACAGAGAATATTTACATGCATATCCATTAGTAGTAATTATCAGGTTAACCATTCATCATCTGTCACCAGCTTTATAGGTTCATGAAGAATTAAAAAACATAACTTTTGTGGCTAAGTATTAGTGAGGTTTTGTATAAATAAACCAGTCAATATTTTATCTTCTGTCCTTGCACCTATAGTAAATCCTTAGTTCCCTTTTTATGACCTTTGGTCAATGGTTTTACAACCTCTTGAATGTGTTCTGAATAGTAGATGCCTGCTTGCTATCTCAGAAGCAATTAACTCATGACACTTGAAGACTGGCAGAGTTCTCAATGACGTTTTGACATCAGAAAAGGTTTAATAGCAGTTCTATTATTATAAAAGAGCTTAATGATTACTAATATAATTTTAGGAATTCTTATAGGATCATCACTAAGAATTAAGAAGTCATCTATTTGTCTATATAGCATCACTACAAGACAGTACATCTTCATTGTTCTGCAGAGATTTGCTCAAAGGTGGGCTAATACCTTGTGAGATATATAGATACAGATACAGATATATAGATATATTAACAGGAAGAACATATTAATAGCAGGAATCTTTCCTAAAATGAAATTCTCCTGGGCCTTGCCTAAAGGAGCAAAGGCATTGTAGATTTTAATCCATGGCAAACCCATCTCAGGAAGATCACCTGCTAGTTTTTAGCTTCTTCTTGATGGCTCCTGGCACCACCCTAGAAATAAAAGGGAGAAGGGGTGAGAAAGTGGCTGTATGGTGAATAATCAACACCTGCACAGACAGTGTCTCCTAGATTTCCCTTCAACTTCCCTCCAAGTCTTGCTCACCCTGCCTAGAATATGATCTAAAACTGGCTTCCAATGACAGGCATTGAGAGATCTAGAAACAATCCCGTGTGTGTTCCCATAGGACTGTTTCCTGAGTGCTCCTGTCAAGTGGATAATCTATATTAACCATCATAGTAGGTTGCCTTGTTTGGAGACAGAATAGTTATATAGATAAGCATGAATACATACCCAAGAGAGAGGTCTCAGAAGCCCTTTCCCTCACAGCCCTTGAAACCATGTTTTGGCTTTTTTGTTGGTAGTGGTTTGTTTGTTTGTTTTTGATACAGGATCTCACTAAGTAACCCAGGCCACCTTGGTTTTGTGGTCTCCCTGTCTCTGCCTCCCAAATACTGAAGTTATAGTCCTGTAGCATCAGACTCAGTTTCTATAAATATCTTGATTTTATCTCTCCAGTTTGCAGAAGAGTTTGCTTAAACCACCAAGTCTGTGTTCTTTGTTACAGCTGTTCTGGCAACCTAATGCAAAGGAATACATGCAGTCAGCAAATAAACAGACTTGCAAGTAATGAGAGAGAGAGAGAGAGAGAGAGAGAGAGAGAGAGAGAGAGAGAAAGAGAGAGAGAGAGAATAGTAGCAAGGCTCTAAAGAACAAGAAAGCAGACTAAGGAGAAAAGAGCTGGCCAGAGAATAGAGACATAGTGATATTTCACAGACCTGGGTGGAGTGAGGGGGCAGGACAAAGGACAGTGAGGAAAAGAATGATCTGTAGTACAGCCTAGAGTGTCTCAGAGGTGGGAGCATACATGGCATATTCATGGAATGACAAAGAGGCCTGTGAGGTTGCAGCAAAGAAAACCAGGTCCAGAAGGGTAGGGTGAGATAGAGAAGGGACCAAAGAACATGAGCTGATGTCGTATCTGAGTTTGAATTTTCCTCTCAATGAGAAGAGACTTCCACAAGGTTTTGAAAAGAGAACATAATATGGCATAGTGCTTTAAAAACCCTGAGCTGGCTTTGAAGGAGATCAGAGAGAAAGATGGATGTGGAGGAGGCAAAGATACTCATGATTAGCTGAGAATGAAGAAAAGAGAGTCATCAGGCTGGGTGAGGTCAGACTGGAAAGGGAGCAGGTAGTTATTGAGATCAGCATAAGTTGCTGAGACATGTTGTCCCTATGCCTTGTGGGGCAAATGCACACAGGTGTGCGCTTGTGCATGCATGCTCATACACACACACACACACATACACACACACACACACACACACACTGAACAAATCCAAAAATATCATAGCTTAGAGAAAGAGCATTTATTTTGGCTCATGGTTTTAGAGGTGTCAGTCCATGGCCAGCCTGCACCATTGCAATGAGCCTATGTTGAGGCAGAACATTGTAGTAACCCAAGCAAATGAGAGAAGAGGTTACTCACCTCATGGGAAGCAAAGACAAACAGAAGAAAGGTTCGGGGAACAAACAAACCCTTCAAATGAATGTCTGCAACTGTCTATTTTGTCCCATCAGAACCCACCTCCCACAGTTTCTCCTACTCACAACAGTTCATTCAGATACTTGTGTCCATTGATGGATTAACCCTCTGATGATGTTAGAGTTAGCGTGACCTAATCACTTCTCAACAGAGCCACTGTCTATGGACCAACTCTTCAGCATATAAGCTTTGGGAGACATTTCATAGCAAGTCACAGTACCTCTTCTAGAAGTCCTGCTTTGCTGGCCCTGGATACAGGTAAGGGTGTTCTATACTTCATTCATGCAGAGGGGAAAAAAAAGGAAAATTTTAGTGTCTGCATAAAATCCAGTTTCCAGCTTTGTAACCCAAGGTTGTTTGGAAATGGAGTAACAATGATGCTAAAAACTAAAAACCTTGTCTGCCTCCTTGGCTGGAATATGGAAAAAGACAAGCAAAGAAATCAAATCACCCATTTTTGAGATCTAGACTCCTTTCTTTCTTTCTGCTACTTTTCAAAATGTCTCCCAAATACCTCCACGTAGACAGCACCATTCTGTAGACTGGGATCCTGGCTTTAACAAAGAGAGGAAGCTGAGATGAACATCAACATTGTCTTTGCTTTCTGGGTAAGGATGCACTGTACTGCCTTGCATTCCCATTGGATGCCTGCTCCACTATGATGATCTGTGTCCTCTCAAATTCTACACCAGTGGTTTTCAGCCTTCCCAACACTGTGACCCTTTAATACAGTTCCTCATGTTGTGCTGATCCCCAACCATAGAATTATTTTCATTGCTACTTCATAACTGTAATTTTGCTGCTGTTATGAGTCATAGTGTGAATATCTGATATACAGGATACCTGGTATATGACTCCTATAGGCTGAGAAAAACTGCTCTAAGCTGGTATAAACTCTCCTTCTTTAAGCTGTCGTTATCAGGTATTTAGTCATAACAATGAGGGAAATAATAAACATGGGTACTTAGGACTTCATAAAAATCAGTCTTGCAAAAACCAATTCAACCTTTGAATCATGTCAGAGTAAGAACTTCTTCCTTTGTAATAGAGGAAGCACTCATTAATCTTTATTGAGGGAATCAATATGCAAATATCCACCATTTTATTACCAACTTCATTATTTCTAGCCACTGGAAATCTTTAGCAGTCATGTCTGCACATCCACAGGTTATTGAGAACAGATATCAACGATAATGCCCCAGAAATGTGTAAAGCTTCCAAGAGCCATTTGAGTAATTGGACAAGGTTATATGAAGCTCTGTGTAATTTTAATGGTGGGTTGATTTTGTTGTGTTTTGCTAATATAAAAGTCAGTCGTTGATAAATGGGATTTATGTTAATCACCAAATATTTGCAAGGCTTGTTTCTACTCTAGTCCAAAGGAGCATGGGGGATTAAGTAGCAGGCCCGAAATAGGAGCGAAGTAACGTAGAATAAAAATGGCAAAACTGAATGGAGCAAAGGAAAGCACATGTGCTAACTGTGAGAGTCATTGCAGCTGCCTAGTGTAGCATGAAATTGTATTTAAAATTGTGTGCGACCCCACAGTGGTGAAACCAATACCTCAGAGGCTGACCTAACACCAGTTTAGAAGACAAAAGAGTGTGCCTTAAATAAAATGCCAACATTTTCACACGGGCCATCTGTAGAACACAGTGGTCCACTACATTGTTTGGTGTCTTCACCATGAATTCTGATGTATTCAGGGTGCTTCTTGCAGCCAGTGCCAGAAAAGTCTTTAGCACCATGGAAACATTACTTAGTACAGGCTGTAGTTGAGGTATGTGGTGGTGCAAACAACAAGTTCTCCACTGTAAAGAACACAGAATATCTACTTGGGTACTCATCTCCCTGGGCCCCTTGCCTTTTCTCCAAAGACCTCAATTCTGTTAAACTGAGCGCCTTGCCATAACAGGCTCTAGAACAGTGGATAAAGGAGGTAGCTATCTGGATTTGAATCCAGATATCACCACCTGTAGATGGTGTGATTAAGGACAATTTCTTATGTATAAGATGTGGGTGGCTTTAATGTCTATTTTGTAGGTGTGTGGTGAAAATTAAACAAGCATAATGTGGGCAGATCTCTTAATGCAATGCCTGATGTGTTAAGCATTTGGTAACATTAGCAGTCATGAGCTGTAGCATATTTGTGGATGATGGGAATGTTTGGGAGTGTGAGTGCATGTGCCTGCATGCATGTGAAACAATATGAGTGCATGGTAGAAGTCAAGCTAATCTAGGTCTCTCTCCAGCTTAGATGAAGAGTATCATTCATTCATAATGGTTCCATTGTTTAAGTCTGCATTCTATTGATAATTAGATAGATAGATAGATAGATAGATAGATAGATAGGTAGAATTTTAACTTTGCCTTTTATCACAGAGGTTATAAAACATGAATTGATCTCCTTTCTTGATTAAAATTATCATAAGTTTGGTATGTGATTCTATTCTATGTTCCTAGGATGTGTGAGGAAGTGTGCTGCACTGTGTAGTCTCAAACTGCCCTGTCTGCCCGTGTTTGTCTCTTTGACTGCTATCTGTCTGTGTCTGTCTCTTGGACTGCTGTCAGCCTGTGTCTGTCTCTTAGACTGCTGTCTGCCTGTGTCTCTTGAACTGCTGTCTACCTGTGTCTGTCTCTTGGACTGCTGTCTGCCTGTGTCTGTCTCTTAGACTGCTGTCTGCCTGTTCTCTTGGACTTCTGTTGGCTCCTCTGCTGTCACTTGTCACTGCTGATAATTATTCCCTCATAGAATAGACAGTGGCTGGGATCAAGTGTGAATCATCATCCTTTCTTCTTTGAGCAAAGTACAATTACATCTCTATGGAGCATTCTCTTTGAACTCAGCATAAAGTTCTGTGGTCTTAATAGCTGTCATTCCTAGAAATGTGATCCCAGAGAACTGTGTGAAGTAAATTCATAAGTGCTTACCTACTTGACAAAAAACTAAGACACTCAAGTCATAGGCTAACTACTCTTTCTTTAAGTGATTAGGCTTCCATCCAGAAAGTTCTAGAAAACTAACCATGAACCCAGAGACCAATTGGAACAAAAGAAATGAAACTGAAGACACTATTTTTTTTCTCTTCATCCAAGGCATGTATGCCACTCAGGTTCTTTGGGGAAAACCATCCTCACAGTTGAAAGGGGGCTCAGCCACTACTACTCTAACACGGTTCGGATCCCCACACTCACAGTGGGTAGCTACAAACACCTCTTAACTCCACTACCAAGGGATCTGATATTCTCTTCTGGCCTCCATGGACACATACATACATAAATAAAGTATAATTTTTAAAACCCTTGTCAACACTGAGTGTTGCCATGCCAGAATCATCAGAATGAGCTCTGAGTCCGTTGGGACCATTAAAACTGGAGATCCATGGGTCCAAATGAGTCAAGGTGAAAGGTGGATTAAGGTGGATTTCCCTTTCCGGCAAACTGTATTCAGCAAAATGCCAGGTATTACAGTCCATGCAGTTCGTTACTGCTCACATTTTTCTATTATTTTAACTTTTTACAATCCTTTCAAGGGACAAAATTGGCTCAATATGGCCTATAGCTGTTGTTTGCTGGTCCGAGCCTTACTTAGACCTCTGAGATCTGAGTCCTGAGCCCCACAATAGTGGCACACGACTTTAATCCCAGCCTTCGGAGGCAGAGGCCAGTAGATCTCAAGTTTGAGGCTAGCCAAGGCTACACAGAGACACCTGGTCTAGGGGGTGGGGCTGGGGATGGAGGTGTGAGTCCTGATTTGCTATCATGAACTCTATGAACTGCATGAGTGGGGATGAACAAAGAGAGTGTGCCAAGACTCGGGCTCATCACGTGTAGAATGAGAATCCAGGATCTGCACTACAGTATTATTATCTGGGCTGCCTTCTCCCAGGGCACATCCACGCCGGCTGAAACTGGTGCTTACTGAGTCACCAGTGAGTCTCCACTGCAGCTTTTGCCTTTTCCGTGTTCTTCAAAAGTAATTTCAGTGTTAAAGGTAGGACTGATGTGGGAGTTGGATCTGTCCCAGGGAGGCCTGGAGAAATAAGGTGACCTCAGTGGGAGTACCTGAACGTCTCTCCAGCTGACTGGAACAGGATATGGCTTCCATGAGAATTGCTCTTTTGACACAGGATACCATACTTCCATGGTCCTATGTTACAAATATGGTACCTAGAGGAGATGGGAGTGGGGGCAACTGGCCAGCCTCAGTATACTGCAGCACAAGCTTGGTTAAAAAAATTAGCTCTTCTCTGAACACGGCCTGAGGGGAAAGTCCACAACAGTGATACCATTGCCCAGAAGACAGTCTGTGGAGAAATCAGAATGACTGCAAAATGAAGCCTGAGGGGAGGCACCAATAGGAAGTCAGAAAGCCAGCATGGCTGCTGCACTGTAGCTTTGACTCTCTTCTGTGGTAGCTTCCCCACCCGAGGCGCTGGCACCAGCCCCTCCCATTGTAGTGTGGGAAATGTGTGGACTTTCCTAACCCCAAATCAAGGCAGCCATATCTGTCTCTAGGACCTTTCCAGATTCCATCCTGAGCAGTCTTTGCTGGCTGACAGGGGCAGCTTGTCTTTCCAATCTCCTGGGCTTGAAGGGAGAGGCAAGTGGAATTGTGTTTCATTTTTTAATGCTTGTGCAGCCTAAGAAATGGGCAGGAGTGTGCACAAAGCCTGAACCCACAGTGAAAGCAGCCTCTCTAAGACCCTTCCTGGTCATGGCAGCCTCCCCTACTCCAGTGACCTGACTGTCCTCACAGTCGCAGCCTTCATTGTCTCACTGTCTAAAAATACTCCTAATTACCTGCTATTCATGGTTAAGCTACATCATTAACTGTTCTCTGTTTCATGTTATCTGTTTCTGTAGAATCCTACAATTTTTATTTCTATATACCTGTTCTCTTTGAATGTCAAATCTTATAAGGAACTGTCTTAGTTGGGGTTTTATTAAGACCAAGGCAAGTCTTATAAAGGACAACTTTAATTGGGGCTGGCTTACAGTTCCAGTGGTTCAGTCCATTATCATCATGGCAGGAAGCATGGCAGTGTGCAGGCAGACACGGTGCTGGAGAAGGAGCTGAGAGTTCTACATTTTGATCTGAAGAAGGCATCCAGAAGGAGGGTTTCTCTTCCACACCGGGAGGAGCTTGAGCATAGGACCTTAAAGCCCACGCCCACCGTGATGAACTTCCTCCAACAAGACCACACCCATTCTAAGGCCACACCTCCTACTAGTACCATGGGCCAAACATATTCAAACCACCACAGGCACCTTGCCTGTTGGAGCCTGACACAGGCCTGGTTGACTTTCACTGCCATACAGAATTCTGCCATTTGAACAAACCCTGGTTAATTTCCCTCTCTACTGTTAACAGACATTTGAGTTATTTCTACCTTGGGGCAGTTACAAACACTGCTGCTGTGTGGTCTTTTTAATCTTATTAGCCTGACACTGTCAGCTTCCATTTCTGATTTCTCCAGGCGTAGAATTGTGGCAGAAGAGCCTGTGCACCCTCACTTATGCTAAGTGCCTCCACGTGTCTTTTATTCTGCACCTGTCCTTTTCTGGCAATGGCCTCTAATTGACTCACACAATAAGAATAAAGAAAGTTGTTTTTCAAAAATTTTAAATCATTTATTGTCTTAGTTAGGATTTATATTGCGACAGTGAAACACCATGGCCAAAAAAGCAAGTTGGGGAGGAAAGGGTTTATTTGGCTTACACTTCCACATCACTGTTCATCACCAAAGGAAGTAAGAACTGGAACTCACACAGAGCAGGAACCTAGAGACAGAGCTGATGCGGAGGCCACAGAGAGATGTTGCTTACTGGCTTGCTTCTTATGGCTTGCTCAGCCTGCTTTCCTATAGAACTCAGAACCATCAGCCCAGGGATGGCCCCACCCATAATGAGCTGGGCCCTCCCCCATCAATCACTAACTAAGGAAATGCCTTACAGCTGGATCTTATGGAGACACTTTCTCAGTTGGGGTTCCCTCCTCTCTGATGACTCTAGCTTTTGTCAAGCTGACACAAGACTAGCCACCACAACTGACTGCTTGTTAATTTGACACACAAACATGTTGGTATTGAGCCACAGCCCTTCCTTTTCTGTCTGTCCCAGGGATCTCACATTAAAATCGTATTCTTCACAAATTCAAGCACATTAACGTTCCAGTCTCTTTTAAATAGCCAGCATCTTTTCAAATCCAAAGTCTTTTTTAAAAATTGAAATCTTTCAGCTGTGGGCTCCTATAAAAATCAAAATTAAATTAAATATATTTTTCAAGAGGGAAGAACCAGGACACAGCAAGTCTGAACAAAGCAAAACCAAACTCCAACAGTGTAAATAACTCAGTGTCCAATTATCTGGGATTCACTCACAATCTTCTGGGCTTCTCCAAAGGGCTTGAGTCACTTCTCCAGCTCTGCCCTCTGTAGCACACACAGCTTGTCTTGTAGGCTCTAGCTGGCTCTACTCTCTGCTGCTGCTGTTCTTGGTGGTTATCCCATGGCACTGGCATCTCCAAAAAAATGTTGGGGTCAGTTGCTGCAACTGGGCTGCACTTTCATCAATAGCCTCTCATAGGCTCTCATCACGGTGCTAAGCTTCAACTTCTATGCAAGACCCTTTCCATCTTGGTCCTTCAACTGCAACTGAAGCTGCATCTTCACCAATGGCCTCTCATGGCCTCTCGCAGTGCCGAGCCTCAGCTGCTTTCCATGATCCCTTTTCATGCCTTTAAAACCAGCACCATTAATTCAACAACTTTAATAAGCATCTACTTGTGATAGGTGCTGGCTTGCAGCAATGAAGACAATAAACATTTATAATTTTAATCAGTTGGTAATATTAATAAGAGATAATTACAAGTAACAAGTAATTTTGTTTTTAATTATTTGTTTTAAAACAATGTTTATATAGCTGAGGATTACCTTGAACTTCTGATCCTCCTACCTCCACTTCCTAAGTGCTGGGATTACAAGTATGTTCACTAATCCTGGTTTGTGGATGCTGGTTATCAAACCCTAACAACTGAGCTACATCCCCAGTCCCCAAAATATACCAGATAATAACCAGATATGTTGGCTCACACCTATCATCCCTAACCCTATCATCCCTAAACCCTAGATACTGAGGAGAGAAAATCTTGAGTCTGGGGCCAACCAAGGCTACATGGTAAGAATACCTCAAATCTTGTCTTCAAAAAATAAGTTAAGTTTTCCAGATACAGAATACATACAGAGCTCCTACAACTTAAAGCAGTTACAAAAATAACCACACAGCCTGGCCTTAAAAATGGGCAAATGCTGGGTCTGTGGTTCAGTGGCAGAGGAGGCTCACCTGGCATCATGTGATCCTAGGTTCAATGCCTAGCACTACAAAAACAAAAACAAACAAACAAACAAACAAACAAACCCCTAAACCTAAAAACAGACTGAAGCAACTCTTCAAAGAAAGTATACAAACACAAGCACAGAAAAATATAATCATTTCACTAATCATCAGGAAAAAACTAAAACTTTAATGAACTGTAATATCGCAAACTATTAGAATGGCTGCGGGTGAAGAAATGCGGGTGATCAAGTACTTATGAGGATGATGGGAAACAGGAACCTGTGTGCACTGTCAGTCAGACCGTCAAACGTTACCACTGCCGTGGGGAACAAAATGGCAGTTCCTCAAAAAACAAAAACAGAATTATCACATGTCCAAGCATTCTACTTCTAGTATGGTCCCTTCTAGTATGGACTTCTAGTATGGATCTAAAAGTGGGATCTTGACGAGGTATGGGATGGCTTGAATATGCTTAGCCCAGGGAGTGGCACTATTAGGAGGTGTGGCCTTGTTGGAGTGGGTGTGGCCTTGTTGGAGTGGGTGTGGCCTTGTTGAAGAAAGTGTGTCATTGTGGTGTGGGCTTTGAGACTCTCCTCCAAGCCTCATGGAGCCAGTCTTCTCCTGTTTGATTTTGAAACAAGTGGTACTCTCAGCTCCTCCTGCACCAAGCCTGCCTGGATGCTGTCATGCTTCTGCCTTGATGATAATGGACCGAACCTCTGAAAACTGTAAGCCAGCCCCAATGAAATGTTCTTTATAAAAGTTGCTTTGGTCATAGTGTCTGTTCACAGCAATAAAACCCTAACTAAGACAATTACGGCAGCATTACTCACAGCTGTCAAAAGATAGAAGCAACCCAGTCCTTCAAGGGATGAGAACATGAACAAAGTTTGGTATATGCATGTGATGCAGTATTACTCAGCCATGAAAACAAAATAGTCTGACTCATCTGGGTGAATCTTGAGAATAATATGCCAAGTGAGCTAAACCAGCCCCTAGAAGGCAAATATTGTATGATTCTATTTAATATGAATAGTCAACATTTCAGAGACAGAGAGTGGATAAAACGAGATATTCCTGAGGGTGGGGGAGAGGGAGAAGTTATTGTTTTGTAGGTATAGAGTGTCTATTCTGCAAAATGAAAAGAGGTGTGGAGAAGGGCACTAATGATTGTTATATTGTACATTGTTGCAAATCTACTTAATTTCACTGTGCTGTGTACTGCAAAAACTGTTAAAGTGGTAAATGTTACTTATCTGCATTTTACTACAGTTTCAAAGACCATGTAGGATAGATACAAATCAGATATCATAGCATATAGATAAATCGAAGACATATATCAGCTAGACAAATAAGATAAGGAGGGGGAGCAGTTTTACATGGGGTGACCCAAGGAGATGTTTTAGCTACTGTCTCCTTGAATCCAAATATCTGACAAGAAGTAACTTAAGGAAGGAAGGGTTTGTTTGCGCTCACAGATTGAGGGCATAGTCATCAACACTGGTGAAGGGACAGAGGCAAGAGCATCACTAGACAGTCACATCAGGACCACAGACAGGAAGCAACGAGGTGAAAGCTGGTACTTAGCTCACTTTCCTCATTTTCTCTTGCTTATTCAGTTTGAGACCCAAGTCCATGGGATGGCACCACACTCAGGGTAGGTCCTTCCCCAGTTAAACCTCTCTAGAAATGTCCTCACTAACATATCCAGAGATGTATTTCCCAAGCTACTCTAAATTTAGTCAAACTGAAGCTTACACATTACAGGATGTGTTCTCGGAAGGGAGATATTTGAGCAAAAGCCTAGAGGAAGGAGGACTTGGGGGTGGAAGGGTGACCTGGGCTCTGAAGTAGAAACATGTCCAGGATATCAATGTGCTGGAGCAGACCTAATAAGGACAAAATGAGATCAAGTATGCCCGGGGAGAAACAGAGAGAGAACCATTGTGCAGGGCCTGTCAGACAGCCCTGTGCTGGGATCTGAATGCGTAGGTGTCTGTCTACTTCATGTGCAACAAAAATCAGAATGTCTCTGAACTATAGAGTCTTTGATGACCAAACAACACCTGCCCCTACATATCACAAAGGATTTAGAAAGACCACGTTAGAGAAATTACGTGAATATAAGATGCAGTAAGTCACAGATTACAATATTAGTTACATGCAGAGGCATGTACCATAATCCCAGCCATCTTCCGTTATATCCCATTGTGTGACTTGTGGACCTCCTTCTGAGGGGGTCGCCCTGTATTTTCTTAAGAAAATACTGCTCTGGATCTAATATGAGTCCTGTCTCGCCCACCTCCACAACCAAGGCATCCCTAAGTCCAACAGAGTTTGGAGCCAGTCATCCCAGAGTTAAGTTTGATAAAATAGAGAATAGTGTTATCAGACTCTTCACCTTCAGAGAGATGCTAATTTCTACTATACACGGGGGACTGGACTTACAATGTCTGACCCCTCCCCATGCTTGAAGAGGTCATTCAAGCCATGAGAACAGCTGGGTTAGGCCACATATCAGAATTTTGAATGGGTGATGTGAATTTTCACATGAGCGCCTTCTGAAGAGACATCTTTAACACAGAGGTGAATTCTTAATGTCCTCTCCCATCTCGACTCCTGTTCTGACAGAACATTCACCCTCTGCATCTCTAGATACTTTGATAAATGGCAAAAACAGAGGACTCACTGCTTCTATGGCTGCATTTCGGTCTTTCCCCCCAGCCATTCCATCACTAGAGCCAAATGAGCTGCCACACCTGCAGCACTGATCTCACAGTGTCCGGCGCGGGTCCAGAGGACAGTCCGTCCTAGCTGCAAGCAGGCTCTCAAGTTCTTGATGCAGGCCTCAGATATTTCCACGCAGCAGATGGGAACTGGGGGTTTCTAAACCCTCTGCCTACCATCTATTTAATTCTGATAATAGGCCTGCCAGATGGCTACCCAGTCCTAAAGTTTCAACTGGGCAGTTCTCCATCCACTCGGGAGACAATAAGCCTTGTGGACACATGGATGCTCCAGAGACCATTGGGAAGAGCTAGGGATGTGGCAGGGGAGGAGGTCAGAGGAAATCCAAGGATATCAGCAGCAACCAGCCATTTCCCAGAGACTTCACTGCAAGGAAATACACACTCACACTTAGAGTCAAGCGCTACAAGTGCAAAGGAGCAACCCAGGGTCACCCTTACAGCGGGTGTCCTACTGTCTCTTAGGGTCACCCTTACAGTGGGTATCCCACTGTCCCCTAGGGTCACCCTTACAGTGGGTGTCCCATTGGCCCCTAAAGTCACCCTTATGATGGGGTGTCACCCTTTCAGTGGGTGTTCCATTGGCCCTTAGAGTCACCCTTATGGCGAGGTGTCACTCTTGCAGAGGATGTCCCACTGGCCCCTAGGGTCATCCTTACAGTGGGTGTCCTGTTGGTCCCTAAGGTCACCCTTATGGTGAGGTGTCACCCTTTCAGAGGGTATCCCATTGGCCCCTAGAACTTAGTTGGAGCAGAGATCCTGCAGGCAAAGTGTCTGAGGTAATCCTGGGAAAGCATCACCCCGTTACCCAGGAGATAAACTTTGAGAAAGGCTTGGAATTCGTGTTTATATCAAGGCTATCTTTATACCTGGGGAGCAGGACACTCCAACAGACAGTCATTATTGTTACTTGTTCTGTTTACTCTTTTTGTTTTCATTTTCCCAGGCCCTTCCTGTGTTCTCTCCCATCTGCGATGCCCTTGCTCTGCCTAGCTCTGCTTACCCATCTTACCATCTGGAGGGGGTGAGATCACCCCCTCCAGGCAGCCCTCCCAAACCACACAAGGGCTCACTTGCCTCCCACTTCTCTGAGAGCTCTTAAAAATAATTTTTTCTGCATTAATCTATGCATGTAACTCTCACACCCCTTGTTCAGTTTGATGGCAGGCCTGGTACCACACCTGGATGTCCTTGCTAATCCTACCTCATTCCCTAACCCAGTGTAGAACCACAGTGGGAGCCTGCTGACTCGTTAGCACGAGCTGGGATATATAGTCTTTAAAAACTAAGTTGGGTAGTACAATAGACTTGGTGAAAAATAAGCTTCCTCTTGGGTGACCGATGAGAGGTCAGCTTTTGGAAATGAAGATATCATTCTGTGCCTTTAAAAACAGTACAAAATGCTCCGCACGTGGGTGGCAGAGGCAGGTGGATCTTGAGTTCGAGGCCAGTCTGGTCTACAGAGTGAGTTCCAGGACAGCCAGAGCTACACAGAGAAACCTTGTCTCAAAAAAACAAAACAAAACAAAAGGTACAAAAGAAAAGGAGAAATCAGATGCAGGTTGCAAGTTCCCGGTGACATCAGCTTTGGCAGTCCCTGATGGAAAGTGACCTTGCCAGAGTCCTGCTTCCTCAGTCACCTGGAACACTTTCCACTAATGCTATTAATCCAGCCCCACAGTCTGAGGCAGAGCTGCCTGGGGCAACCCCTCCTGCTTCAGTTCAAATGATGAATCAGCTTCATCTTCTAATGCCTTCAAGAATTAGAAGAATCAGCAGAAGAAGAGAGAGGCACAGGGCACCATCCACACCCTCAGACAGACAACAGAAATGACGGAGGCCAGGACCTTCTGTCTCTTTCCATCTCTGGTAAGTCTTTCCGTGAGAAACAGGTTTTTTGGTTTTTTTTTTAGATTTCCTCTTGTTAGCCTCAGCTCAAAGGAAACTTCTAGCTTCCTACCTCCAACCACATACTAAACACAGTTTCCTTCCAAGGGCTTCTTCACTGGGTTTATTTTTTTCCTCTTCAGCTTACAGCTAGATTGCTTGGCATAACCAAGAAAGTCTAGTAACACCCTGGCGTCCCAAAAGCAGCCCAAAAGATCAGACGTATCCGCATCTACCTCCTGGACTTGGCAAGATCAAACACTTTGCTGGGAGAAATAGAAATATTAAGTTAAAAAATAAAAAAAAACTAAAAAGACACCTTAAAGGAAGCAAAAGACAGACATTGCCAAGAAGCAAGCAAATCTGATAGTCTCTGAGCTGGAGGACAAGAGCCAAGGGAATTCTATTCTTAGCAGAGGCTCAGCCAGATCCATTCTCCAGGAGTGGATGGGTTGCAAAGAAGGCTGTCTGTCAGAGAGTGCCCTCTGTCTGAGACCTGTCAGCATGTAGCTAGGGACTTTTCTTTCTTTCTCTCTTTCTTTCTTTGTTTTGTTTTGTTTGTTTGTTTGTTTGTTTGTTTTTCAAATGGAGTTTCTTTGTTTAACAATCCTGGAACTCAATCTATAGACCAGGCTAGCCTCAAACTCACAGAGATCCACCTGTCTCTGCCTTCCTTGTGCTGGGACCAAAGGTGTGTGCCGCCATGCCTGACTTAGCTAAGGGCTTTTTGTTCATGATCTCTTGTTAGCCATTGCACAACCTTTACAAGGTCTGATTAGCTAAAAAGAACTTAAGAGCAGGGAACTCCGTTGACTTCACCATCATTGTCCTTTTTGGAAATGACATCAGTAAAGATGCTAACTAACCCAGGTTCCCTTTTCACAGCATATCACCAGGTTCCATATCAGACTCACATTGTTTCATGCTAAAGGCTTTGGCAGCCAGATCTCTCTTGTCAGAGGTCAGTTCTCAAAGCTGAACACCGTAAGACCTCCTAAAGATTTGTTCTACAGTGTTTGGGTAAGTGCCTCCCGAAGGCTGGTGTGTTGAAGGCTTAGTCTCTGGACAGTGCTACCACTAGGAGATGGTAGCACTCCATTTTTACTTTACAATTTACTTTAAGAGGTAAATTCTTCTAAAAAGAAGTTGGGCTTTTGAAGAATTGCCTTTAGCCAGCCTGGCACGAACAAAGATATTCTAAAAGGGAGACAGTCTCACCTTTCTTTGGTTATTACACTATTGAAACACTGGTCTCTGTCTTAGTTAGGGTTTTACCACTGTGAACAGATGCCATGACCAAGGCAACTCTTATAAGGACAACATTTAATTGGGACTGGCTTACAGGGTCAGAGGTACAGTCCATTATCATCAAGGTAGGAGCGTGGTAGCATCCAAGCAGGCATGGTGCAGGAGGAGCTGAGAGTTCTACATCTTCATCTGAAGGCTGCTAGCAGAATACTGGCTTCCAGGCAGCTAGGATGAGGGTCTTAAAGCCCACGCCCACGGTGACATACCTACTCCAACAGGGCCACACCTACTCCAGCAGGACCACACCTTCTAAAAGTGCCACTCCCTCAGCCCCTCCCATACACAAACCATCACAGTCCCCAAGGAATTGGATTCCCTAGGAGCCTCTCACTAGGAAATGGAACAGCTGAAGCACAGTGCCAGCCAGAAGAGGTACTTAGCTCCCTGGAAGAGATTTCACATAGTCCTGATATCTTGTCTGCCACCTTGTAAGGGAGAATGGACCAGAGACAAGGAGTCTCCGATGGGACTGTGATGGAGAGGACCACATTTCAGCTGGGGGCAGCTCAGTTATGCCGATCACTGTAAATGTAATTCTTAAGGGGCGTTCAACACCCCTTTTGCTCCCAAGTAATGACATGGCATTTCTATGCCTGCTTTAGCCCATGTGAGCTCCCAAATAAATGGCACAGAGACCTGGTATTTTAATTAACAGGCCACAAGCCTAAGCTGGGCAGGTTCTGAGCTATTCTAACCCGGGCTACTACCCAGCTACATGGGCTGTTAGGTGCTGTCTGGCCTTGCCCTTGTTCACTCTGGTCCACATGTATCCTCATGGCTGCTCTGTCATCGAAATCTCATGGTGAATCCTCCTGGTCCCTCCATATGGTCTCTCCACCTCCTCTTCATTCTCCCTACTCTCTCTTCCTTGGACCTACTGACTGGGATCGGAAGTCCTCCCTATTCTCTTCTGTCCAGCTAATTGGCTAATCAGCTCTTTAGTAACCAATCAGAGGTGAAGGAAAACAATTTTTATATAACATTGACATCAGAGATGCTTAACCGTGCCATTGTCTGAACTACAACCAGACAGCCAAGGATCTGAACACACGGTGCACAAAACCATCCCCCAACATATCACTTGCCATTTAGTTAACCCTAAAGCTCTCCAGAGTTGGGTGTCACCAGATCTCTTTATTTGTTCCTCTTCCCAGCAGGGCCATTGAATACATGTCATTCTTTGTTCCCCACGCCCCGTTGAGGGTGGGTACCTTCGCCTTCCTGGTTATGGCAGCTCAGGCCCAGTTCTTTTCTTAACTACTCTGTTAACGCACCCTCCAAGGAACCATGGACTGCTGGCCTTGCCTTTTTCCCCAGCACCTTGACGTTAGCCCACTGAGGCTGCCTTTGAGTATCTGCCTTCCAGATCTCTAGGATGGTTTTACGTTAAGCCACCAATCTTGCGATTGGTAGTGATTTCTTAAATCAGTAATAAGGACACACATGGAGATTGTACAACCCATTTGTCTACAGCTCAGTCTCCCAGAGTCTGAAATGAGACGTCAGTAGGGTGTGTGTGAGGACTACATGCAATAACTATAAAGTAGTTATTGAAGCTAGGAGACAGTAAGTGCTAATAAACGGAGCCTACTCTTTGGATCATAAAGAAAATCCTTCTGGAAGCTCAAGATTGCCCGCACAGCAGCTGTGGGTCAGGAGAAGCAGAGCAGGGTGTAGAGCAGGGTAAGAAGTGGGTGGAAAGAAAAGGTTTTGACTGTGTCCCGGTTTGTTTCAACTAGGCATGCAGTGGGGATGAGTAGATGGTACACTGGGGAAGGCAGCTGTAAGAGGGCAGTGCAGCAGGCTTCCCTGGTCTTGAGATGTTAATGCCTGCCCATTCTGAACAGCCCATCCCATTCACAGAACTTTGGTCCGTTCCCCAGTAATTGAGTATTTCACTGTAAAGTGAACCATGAGACACCCAAAGGACCCAGAAAGATGAGTTCCCCTTCACTTCATTTATAAACTAAATGCAGCCAGCACATTAGCTTCTGAGCCTATGGCATCATCTCTGGTTCTTAAGCAATACCAAGCATAAAATTGCTTTCTATATATGAATCATGAATATTATAAAATACTTTGAGCAAATAACTGTTCTTAGTTCCCTCATCTATTAAACAGGGACAGAATGACACCTACCTATGGTGTTGTTATGAGCGTTAAATGACTTCTGCGTACAAAGTGTGGTCAAATACTCAGTATGTTAGACGTGAGCACCCCTACTGGGGTTAATCTTGATTTGGTGGAAAAGATAAGGAGATAGGTAAGGAAGCAACCAACTTGGAAAATCTGACAGGCAGGATAATAATCTTCAATTTCCTCTGTGACAGTTTCCTTGCAGAGTTTCAAGAGAAAGTAATCCACATGCAATGGTTTGAATGGGAATGCCCCCTATAGAATCTCAGTTGAATGTGTAGGAAGCGGCACTATTAGGAGATGTGGCCTTTTTGGAGAAAGTGTGTCACTAGGTGGTGGGCTTTGGGGTTTCAGATGCTTAAGGCAGGCCCAGTGTCTCTCTCTCTCCCTGCTGCCCGCAGGTTCAGATACAGATCTCTCAGCTCCTGCTCCAGCATTATGTCTGCCTGTGTGCTGCCATGCTTCCTGCCATGATGATAATGGACTAAACCTCTGAACTGTGAGCCATCCCCAATCAAATGCTTTCCTTTATGAGAGTTTTGGTCATGGTGTCCCTTCACAAGAATAAAACCCTAACTAAAACACTATAGTAGGAGCCAAAGAGAGTAACATAGAACCAGCATGTGTTGAGCGCATATTGTATACACCAGGCACTTTTCTGGGAACCCGAAATATCAGAGTAAACAAGGTCTGTTTTCTGAGCTAAAGTAGAAGACACTTGACAGACTCCGTGTTCTGAGTTTTCTATTACTACAAAGAAACACCATGACCACAACAACTCTTACAAGGAAAAATATTTAATTGGTGCTGGCTTACAGTTCCATTACCATCATGGCAGGAAGTATGATGGCACACAGGCAGACATGGTGGAGAGAGGTGACTGAGAGCTCTACATATGGATCTGTAGGCAGAAGGTCTTCCTGTGATTGTGAGCTACTGAGTCTGGCCTTGAGCTTCTGAGACCTCAAAGCCCATCCACTAGAGGCATACTTCCTCCAGTAAAGCCACACCTACCGCAGCAAAGCCACACCTACCGCAGCAAAGCCA
>JADRCH010000033.1:11555306-11575899 GCA_019843965.1 Rhynchomys soricoides | reverse complement strand
AAAGCCACACCTACCGCAGCAAAGCCACACCTACCGCAGCAAAGCCACACCTACTGCAACAAGGCCACATTCCCTAATAGTGCCACTCCGCATGGGCCAAGCATTCAAACACAGTATATGAGGGCTGTTCCTACTCAAACTACCACACTCCGTATAAAGGATATAGAGAACACAATAACGGATGCCCGTAGGAAAGGCTGTGCCTGATCAGGGAGGTCGTCTCGGAGGAAATGGCATCATCTGGATAAGCAGTTTCTCAGATGAAGTGATAGGGGTTTGAAGAGGTTGGGAGGGGAATGGCCCTCTGGAGGCATGAGATGAAATGCAAGCATCATCTTTAGGGAGCTATGGCATCAAAGAGAGTGTGGTGGTAGGAGCCAGATCTAGAAGGTGGAGCCAGGACTAGAAAGTAGAGCCGGGTCTAGAGGGTGGAGCCTGGTCTAGAGGGTGGAGCCAGGTCTAGAAGGTGGAGTCAAGTCTACAAGGTGGGGCTTGCCTAGAAGGTAAGGCCGACTCTTGAAGGTGGGGCCGGGTCTATAAATGAAACTACGAAAGATGTAGTTGCTGAACCAAATGTCATGCCTTTAACAGATTGACTTAACTCTGAGTTGTCGATTTTAGCAGCGTCTGACAGTAGCTTAACGACAATGAGAGCTGTTGCAGGCTTAAAGTGGGGCAGTTTTGAAATGTTTAAACTACCAAAGCAGTCACTCTTTGGAACTGGTTGAGGAGAAACAATATGGTGTTCAAAATGGTTTGGAAAATCGTTGTAATGATTTTGGTGATGATGGAAGAGAGAGCCATGGCAGTGGTGAGCAGGAGTCATCAGGTGGAGGTCTGTTGGGATGATGGCGCTTTTGAAGCCATGGTGGGGGAGGGGTTGTTTCTGGGTTGGGTGAATGCCGACAATACCATCCATTAAATCAAGAAATACAGGAATTGTCCGTTTGAAAGGCAGGTGATGGGCTCAATTTCACATACGTTGATGTGAATACAGTGATGGTCTATGGGATTTCTGTGTGGTTAGACGCAGTTGGCAGTTAGATAGGAGTCTGGCATTTCAGGTGGAGGTTTGAGTTTTATGAGTCATCTGTCCTTGGTTGGTCTACCTAAAATCATGGGAGAGGGTGAGACTGCTCAAGGTAAGGAGAGAGAGGAAGATGAGCAAGAGCCCAAATGCAGAAGAAATTGAACAGTCTAGAAAGGAAACAAAGTATCACCCAACAAGAGAAGGGCCAAGGAAGTGTGGGGTCCCATAAGATTAAGATATGATTATCTCAGAATATCGAGGAAGCCATGTTGCTCAACACCTCAGTGACATCGAAGGAGACAAGGCTTGGACTTGACACAACTCAGACCATGGGCATGTCCAGTGAGGGCATCTTCAGAGAAGGGATGGGGTGGCATTAGCCTGAGATAACTCACTTAAAGGAGAAAAACTTCATTCTGGGTCATGGGTTTAGAGGTTTCAATCTAGGATCAGATGGCCAGATTATATAGAGACAGACATCACACAAGGATGATACGGCAGAGGAAAGTGGCTAGTCTGAGGGACTGAGAGCACGGGAAGACAGAGGTAAGCAAGAGACAGGATATATCCCTGAGGGCATCCTCCCAAGGGGCTACTCCTTTGAATTAGGCACCGTCTTCCATTTCCATCACCTCCTGTACTGGCTAGTTTTGTGTGTCAACTTGACACAAGCTGGAGTTATCACAGAGAAAGGAGTTTCAGTTGAGAAAATGCCTCCATGAGATCCAGCTGTAAGGCATTTTCTCAATTAGTGATCAAGGGGGTAGAGCCCCTTGTGGGTGGTGCCATCTGTGGGCTGGTAGTCTTGGGCTCTATAAGAAGCCAGCTGAGCAAGCCAGGAGAAGCAAGCAAGTCAGTAAGCAGCACTCCTCCATGGCCTCTGCATCAGCTCCTGCTCCTTGACCTGCTTGAGTTCCAGTCCTGACTTCCTTTCATGATGAACAGCAGCATGGAAGTGAAAGCTCAATAAACCCTTTCCTCCCCAACTTGCCTCTTGGTTGTGATGTTTGTGCAGGAATAGAAACCCTGACTAAGACACCTCCCGATAGCACATCAAATTATAAACCCATCAGCAGATAATCCATGAATGGTATCAGAGGCTTCATGGTCTAATCACTTCCCTAAACCCCACCTCTGAATTTACTCCACCGGGGAAAGTTTCAGTCAGACCCAAACCGTAACAGGGGAGTGATACAGATTGCAATTGTTACCTCAACGAGATCTAGAATCATCAGGAAATGGGTCTCTGGGCATCCCATGAGGGCTTGTCTTCATCCACCCACTGTGGATGGTACCATTTCTTGTGATGGGATCCAGACTGAGCAAAAAGGAGAACATGAGCTGAGTGCATGCGTGTATTACTCTGTTTCTTGACAGCGAATGCAGTTGCCTCCAGCTCCCAGCCCCTGAGACTTCTCCACCAAGATAGACTGACTGTACCCTAGAACTGTGGGCTGAAATAAACCCATAATCCCATTTCCTCAGAGTGTTTTATTACAGAAGCAATAAAAGTAACTAAGACAAAGGATTTAGAGCCCGATGGGCAAGAGCGCCGGGTAGAAGTTGACCCAGGAAGCACAACGGGACTTGTTCCTTCAAGAGAAGAATGTGATTGTTATCTTGGGAGAACCTTGCAGATGGTAGAGGGGAAAGATAGAAGTTGGTGGAACAATGTTTGGATTACTTATTTTAGTATAGAAAGACTTAGAAATGTTAAATCATTTAAGGAAAAGCCAGAGGGAGGACAGGTTGAAAGTTCCGGTTGTTGTGACTATTCAGAGTCCATATCCCTAAATTTCTCTCCTCACTAAAACTTAACAGTGCCCCTAGATCAACATCTACTGTCATTTCTAATGCATGCTCAGAAAGGTGTTAAAATTTTAATATTTCTAGCCTTTATTTTATCTTATTGCATGGACGGTTTGCATGAATTCTGGGGTACCATGTGCATGCAGTACCCACAGAGACCAGAAGAGGGTGTCCGGATTCCTCTTGGAACTAGGGTTACAGACACTTGTGAGCCACCCTGTGGAAGCTGGGAAGGGAACCTGGGTCATCTGGAAGAGCAGCCAGTGCTTTCAGAGGCTGAGCCATCATTCCATCCCTCAAAAGTGAAAAATCTGAGTCAGCTAATGCATAAATCTCCAGCAAGGCGGCCCTGCCGGACACAGTACTCTTCTAACAAGGCCATTATCAGGGCAATGGATGAAAGGCTGTACACCCTCATGGGTGCTTTGACCACGCTTGCTTGCCTCTACAATCTTTCCCGGAGTTCCCCTTGTGTTTTACTGGTGGCTTTCCAATTATACGTTCAGGTCACTTTTGCTACCTCTATGATACTTTGACCTTTTAAATGTCCACCATACTCATCAGGCATTGTGGTCCTACTTCTACAATCCCAGAACTTGGGGACCAAAGAAAGCATTCAGATCCATGGGTCAAGACAAGCTTTGGTTTCATAGCAAGTTTGAAGCCAGCCCTGGCTACATGAGATCCAGTCCAAAAAAAAAAAAAAAAAAAGGCTGTTTATTTGTTTATTTATTTGTTTACAAACTCTCCAATCATTTTCCTTTTTACTGCATAAGCTGACTCAGAAGAAACACCATTTCTCTTACGAAAAGAGTCAGCTCTTTTGGCTTCCAAAACCCAAATTCACAAAGATGGTGGATATGTCAGTGTAAAAGAGTCTGCCATAACACCACATGAGAGAGAACAGCTACAAGGCTGGTGGAAGGAACACCGAGAAGGGTCGGGAAATTGAAGCGCTAAATTCACTCCCTGGCTCCTATGTGGCAAGAGAACTTCCATTGTCTAATGTATGCACTTCACTTCCGTGAAGAAATGCATTCACAGAAGGGTAACCATAGATCATGAGTACCTTTCTCTTTTTCTTTTTCTTTTTTGCATTTTAGCATCTTTTAAGTTAAAATGCAGCTTACAGCTTACAGGAAGTCGTCGTAATTTATTAGGTAGAGATTTCCCTATCATCATCATACATAAAATAGTGGCATATCTATTATTAATGATGTCTTAAATCCAGCAAAAGATGGTATTTAAAATTTTTATCCTAGAGTTTTCCAAGATTGGTACTGCAAATAAATATTCTCACTTGGTGCAAAAACTATTATTACGCACCGTGTGTTTTATGGATCGATGTCACTGAAACAGCTGCTCTGGTAAATCTCAGAGTTTCATGCTAACGAAAGAGCATGTCTTTCCCTTGGAACCGCCGTGGCTCTCCTCCTGAGTGTTTGTAGAGTGGGTCCATAAACACCCTTTCACCCACACAGCCAAGAAGCAGGACTTACAGCATCCTTTCGACCTATGCTCAGTCTTCTCATCATCTGTTTAGTGATTCTCGCCCTTGTTTTAGGAATATATTTTTTCCTCTTGAGAAGCAAGTAGGTAACAACTAAGCAGATAAGTGGGGTATTTGTATTCTCATACCTATAAATGATTTGTCTTCCTGGATCTGCTGTTTTCATCCTTTTCTTTTGCCTCAGACCGTAGCGCCTCACCGCTCTCGAAGAGCTAGAGCTAGGAGTGAGGCTGGTGAAAGGTGCCCATTTACCCAAACGGGCATTGGACTCCAGAAGAAGGATCCCCTGGAGCTGGAGTTACTAGTGGTTGTGAGACACCCAACATGGTTGCTGGAAACTGATCAAAGGCCCTTTCAATGAGCAGCAAATGCTCTTAATTGCTGGGCTTTCTCTCTAGTTCCTCCTCTTGTGATTATTCTAATCCACATCTATGCCTGCCTTTAATCATTTTTGTGCCCTGAAGAGTAACTGCAGCAAAGTTATACTCGATGAATCTGTTCTGAAAATAGTAACAAATTGAGAACAAGAAATTAGGCATAAACATTTGAGAGAAACATTTGCTTGCACGTTGTTGGCCCCTAGATATTGCCATTTGTCTGGCCAATAGGATGTGAAGAGGTTCTATTATGAAATAGAAATGCCTCCGTATGAAGGGGCGGGGCTAAGAGGGGAGGAGCTATGAGGGGGCGGAGCAGGCCTTTTTTCTCTTCTTCCTTTTCGTTGTCTGGAGCTTAGAATGGCTAGGACTTACATGATTCTATGAACCTAGAAAACAAGGGTCATAGCCTGGTGAAAGAGAAGTCTCTGATGGTGGTGAAGCTGCCTCACCAATCCACCAATCCCAAGCAGCTCCCTTCCCCGACATCCTTTTTTATGGTAGAAATAATCTTTAGTATTCAAAACATCATCTGGGGCATGTCTAAATGTCAGCCAAATACAGTTCCTCACTGATGTATCATAAAAAGATCTGTTCGAGGTTAGACAGCAGGATAGGAATGCATGCCTGGAGCAGCCCAGAATCTGTCTTTTTTAAATTCTTTTCTATCTACTTTTTTTTAAAGTACTTTTTACACTAAGCTTGCTCTATGGACTTAGAAACTGTTTAAGCATTATTTACTCATTATTCCTCATTGAAAACAATAAGATTCACTCCTACAGAATTGTGATAACTACCTGACATAAAAAGAAAAACAGCCGTTTGAAATGGCTGACCTTTTCCTCTTCCTTATGGATGGCGGTGAGATAATCCTTCCAGTGTCCCATTCTTGCTAAGTGGTTTTATTCAGGTGTCCTGGACAGGAGTGTGGATGTTAAAAATTAAACCATAAGCCATAGTTTAATGGAATTATAGTTGTTCAGCTAGAGAGCAGAAGGTAGGAAGGAGTCTTCCACTGACAGTGCTTGCCAAGAAAGGCCAGCTGTTCCCATGTCCTCCAAGAACGGAGGACACAGTTAAAAGAATTTCTTCCCCGAGTTCTGTCATAGAGCTGACTCCCCATGGAATAGAATCTGGGGGTGGGGTAGGGTGGGGGTGGGGTGAGTAATCTCAAGGGAGAGAGGTAGAATGTTGTAAGCAAGCAGAGGAAGTGTGGGTTTAGCTGCTCCCATAGATCCTGGAAAATGGACCAGGGGATCCGTAGCAGCAGGTCTCTGCCTTAGGCTACCTCTGAGAGGGAGAAAGCGCAGTCTCCCAAGAGTCCCTGGGGGAAGACGCTCCTCCAGGCCTAGAATGACTATCCAGAAAGGGTAAGGTTGAGCTTCAGAAGCAGCATACGCTCAGGCATTATGAGAATGCACCACACCCAAAGTGGGGAGCAGGGAGTGCACCCCCAGTGTCTGCCATAGGTACAAAGGACTAAGAGGCTAGGGTTATAGAGGAGAAGTTACCAAAAGACACTTAAGTAGAAGCATGTCACCTATCTGTCTGTGGTCAAATGGATGTATTCAATGTGAACAGGGGTGTGGGGAGACATCTTTACTGTGGATGCGAGGCCTCTGTGGTTCTCAATGGTAGAACTGAGAATGAAGGGAACCATCCTGCAGTCTGGGAGGACGTACACACACAGAGAGGCGTGCTCAGACTCTCTCCTGGGGTCTCATTCTTCTTCCTCCCATGAAAATTGACCACTGAGGAGGGAGGTTGGAGCCAGATGAGTGTGGGTCTGCTCAGCCCCAAAGCCTGTGCCCCATCCCCTCTGCAAGGAAGCAGGCAGGCCTGTCCCTCCTCCCCTTGTCTAGGGGCTATGCAGTCTGCAGTGCTGGTTCATGGGTTGAGCACTGAGAGATTGAGAATGCTTTCCCCAGAGACATTGCTTTCCTGGGTGTTCTGTGTTTCCTGGTTGTACCTCGTTTCCCAGATGGCCCGGCTTTCCGAGAGGCAATGCTTTCCCATGTGTGCAGCATTTCCTGGATGTACTTCGTTCCCAGAGCTAATGATTTTCTCAGACCTCATCATTTTCCCGGATGTGCTGCAGTGTTCCTGGGGTGTGCTGCTTTTCCTGGATGTACTGTATTCTGTTGTTTGTGGGGAGCAGAGGACTTGCTCTGCTTCCTTCATCGCAGCCCTTGTTCTGTGGCTCGCAGACACAAGATTAGGCAGGGTCCAAATTGCGGTGTGATTACAGGATTCCACACACATCCCTAAGTGGAGAGGTGTTTTCAGAGGCGCTAGCATTACACAAACTAAACATTGTTTGGGTTTGAATGAGGAGTCATATTTTTCTCTTCTTTTTTAACTCCTTGATTCTAGAATCCTGTCACCCAATGTTCTGAAGAGTAAATAATGTACTTCCGGTGATAGGGAGTACCATAGCAAACCAAGGAAAGAGCCCTAGCTCTTCCCCCCAGGACTGTGAGGTCTTAAGAGGCAATTTCTTGTCCAGTTTTTTAAGCTGGTGTGGATGCCTGACAAGGCAAAAGATTCTGTGGCTGTTTGACTCACAGAATGATTGATCTGCTCTTCTACCTACTGTGTGTGTGTTTTTTACTTGCAGGTCTTAAGCTGTCTAGCTGCCCAGGAAGGGTGAATGTGATGGTTTGTATATGTTTGGCCCAGTGGGTGGCACTATTAGGAGCTGTGGCCTTGTTAGAGTAGGTGTGTCACTGTGGGTGTGGGCTTATGACCCTCATCCTAGCTGCCTAGAAGTCAGTGTTCCACTAACAGCCTTCAGAGGCCTGGACAATGCCATGATTATGGACTGAACCTCTGAACCTGTAAGCCTAATTAAATATTGTCCTTAGAAGAGTTACCTTGGTCATGGTGTCTGTTCACATCAGTAAAACCCTAACCAAAACAGTAGAATATTTCAAAAGGAGCCAGAGAAGTGCTGACATTCAAGATGCTACCTTGTTAGGTGAGCATTGCTTTCTCACAGGCTGCTGCCAGGGAGCCAAGGAGAACCAGAGCCCATGGGAGCCAACCAGAGCTGTAGACAAATATCCCAGGCTGGGTAAGAGAGAGGGTGATCAAAATTGGGTCACCTCCTCACACTCCCTAGAAAAATCTCTATATAATATATGCATCACTTTTCTTATGAGAAAAGATGTTTTTAAGGATCTCTGACACATGTTCTTGACTCACCTAAGCTTAACCACTGTCTCCCACCTGAATTGACCTTACCTCTTTTACTCAGTTCTTGACCTTGTCACCCTTCTGATAGCTGCCATCTTCAGTGTTCCAGGACGCTTTCCTGTCAGAATTCTGCTATTGGTCAAGGCAACCCAAAATGCCAACATCCTCTGGACACATACCCCGGTCTTTGTGGACAAACATACTTTCTCTGGATGTCTCTGTAGACACACCATGTCTGGTCTCTCTGTCCACTTGCACGCTTGTTTGGCCTCCCGTCTTTAAGGGGCATCTTTATACGTCTTGTAACCCCTACAGCAGTGGTTCTTAACCTGTGGGTCAGGGCCCCTGTGGGGGTCAAAAGACCCTTTCACAGAAGTTGCCTAAGGTCATTGGAAAACGCAGATATTTGCATTATAAGCAATAACAGGAACAAACTTACACTTACGAAGTAGCAACAAAAAGAATTTTCTGGTTGGGGGGTCAGCACAACATGAGGAACTGGATTAACAGGTTGCAGCATTAGGAAGGGTGAGAATCACTGGCTTACAGCATCTAGGAATACCTATTAATTATTCAGTAAATTGCTATCAACTTAAGTTAACTTTGGACTTAAGACAATTCCTCTCTCTCTCTCTCTCTCTCTCTCTCTCTCTCTCTCTCTCTCTCTCCTTTTTCAAGACAAGGTTTCTCTATGTAGCCCTGGCTGTCCTGAAACTCACTCTGTAGACAGGCAAACAAGGTTTAGTCTGTGTCATGCTAGTGCCTCTGAAGACACCTCTCCATTTAGGGATGCATATGGAGCCCTGTAATTTGGACCCTGCCTGTTAAAGGAAGTGAAGGCATCCATTTCCAAAATGGTTATCAGGATTTTTTTTTTTTTTTTTAAAAAAAAAAAACAACTTCATGCTGATCAATTTTTAGAACAATTTCTTGTTTTCACCAGATTTTAGGAATTATATAGTCTTCGGTAAGTAGGGACAGAACAGGTCTAGTAAATGAAAAAAAAAATGCCAAGGCTTTGGAGTTAAATTGAATCCTTGAGTAATCCTTAGGCTCTTTAAGCCCTCTGAGCCTTACTTTGTCATCTCTAAAATAGAAAAGACTGCCGGGCAGTGGTGGCACATACCTTTAATCCCAGCACTTGGGAGGCAGAGGCAGGCGGATTTCTGAGTTCTAGGCCAGCCTGGTCTACACAGTGAGTTCCAGGACAGCCAGGGCTTCACAGAGAAACCCTGTCTCGAAAAACCAAAAAGAATAAAATAAAAAAATAAAATAAAATAAAATAGAAAATACCTACGTACTTCCCAAGTTTATCTGTGAGAATTAAATAGCATGCTGCCCAGTTCTCAGTGTATAGTAAGTAAGCCATAGGTCTCATTTTTGTCTGTCTTTCTCTGTGGACCAGTTTCCATCAGCATCCTTCTACCTACATTTCCCTTCAGAATCAAATGCTAAGCTTTGTAATGGGTGCTTACTAAACACCCAATATTGCCCAGCACAGCACTGTGGAAAGGGAATAGGAGACAGAAATAGAGACCAAAGCATGGACTATGACAAGATTTATAATTTGATTGAATGAGGATATTGACACAGAAAGGCCTGTGTTAAATAGTTCCATAGACAGGTGTGCAAATATACTGGAAGGTAGAGATTAACTTCAATCAAAAGGATATGAAATATAGTGCTATCCTTGGCTTCATTTTCTGTGGTATTAGTTATCTGTGGCTAACACAGACCTAAAAGTCTTAAATGGAAAATTCCAGAAGTAAATAATTCACACATTTTAAATTGCATTCTACTCTGAGCAGTGCCATGAAATCTCACTCTGTCCTGCCTGGGAAGAGTCCCCTGCTTGTCATGTGTATCTGTTCCCGGCAGTCTATCACTGAAGAGTGTGCATCACTATCAGGTCAACTGACACAGAATGAAAGCTGCTTCAAATAACCTTCATTTTCCTTGATAAATGGCCTTAAAGTTAAAAAATTATGACGGTGATAGAAATGGGGTAAGAGAAGCCACAAAGTGTTTCCTTTAAGTAAAAGGGTGATGCCTGTACCAGAGGGGTGTGTCTGTGTGTGTGTGTGTTGTGTATTATAGGAGTAAATACTATATATACTGTGTTTACCACTATCCATGGTCTCAAGGATCCAGTGGGAGTCTTGAAACATATCCCCTGTAGATAAAAAGGGAAAATCCCTTTGTCACTTTTCCTGTTGCTGTGATAAAATATTCTGACAAGAAAAATAAACAGAAGAAAGGTTTTGTTTGGGCTTGTAATTTGAGAGTACAGTCCATCATGGCAAGGCGGTCATGGTAGTGAGAGTGTGAAGTAGCTGATCATGTTGAATCTGCAGTCAGGATGAAGAAAGCAATGAGTGCCAGTACTCCCCTCTCTTCTGTGCTCCCCTCACTTCCGAGCTCCCTGCTCCCCTCATTTCCGTCAATAAGCGTTAATGTTCCTCTCACTTCCAGCAATGATCGTTAGTATTCTCCTCACTTCTACCTTATTTTGAGGTGCAGGACCAGGACTGGAGCCCAGGAAATGGTGCTGGCCTCCTTCAGAGTGAGTCTTCTCCCCGGATAATCTGGATAATCCCTCACAGGTGTGCTTGGAGGCTTGTCTCCTAGGTGATTCCAGATTTTGTCCAGTGACAATCAACACTATCACAGGAACAATACCGCATAAATGTGGCCATGAACTGCCTTTGGACACGGCTAGTGAGATTCCACTGACTAAGGTTTCCCATAGAGAGATTCACCTGGAGAATTTAGAAAGGCCCTGAGTTTAATACAGTACTATTGCTGCGTTGAAATATGTGTATCTTTATGTAAGTTTGCGCACAGGTGTGCAGTGCCCATAAAGGCCAGAAGAGGGCATCAGATCCTCCAGACCTTGAATTATAGGCAGTGGTGAGCTCCATGGTGTTGGTGCTTGGCTCCAAACTCAGTCCTCTGCAAGAATGTTCATGGTTTTTGTTTGTTTGTTTGTTTGTTGTTTGGGGTTTTTTTTTTTGAGACAGGGTTTCTCTGTATAGCCCTGGCTGTCCTGGAACTCACTCTGTAGACCAGGCTGGCCTCGAACTCAGAAATCTGCCTGCCTCTGCCTCCCAAGTGCTGGGATTAAAGGCGTGCGCCACCACTGCCCGGCATGTTCATGCTTTTAACAGCCAAGTCATCTCTCCAGCCCCTGCTTTGAAGTTCTTAATCATCCCCTAGTAAGGCCCATGATTTCATTTATTCTGAGCCAAACCAATTATGTAGCTGGATCTGCTTACGCAAACAGAGAGGTTGTACTTATTTTTGTTTCCTAATAGATATCTCTGCCTATTAAATAGCTCTGCTATAAATGAGTGAGTTTTAGTCATGCAGCCATGTGTGGGTGACACACGCTGGCCGGTGACACATCTTCACCTGAACCTTTATGCTTTGAACGTTTATGGAAGCATTCCTACCCTTATGTCACTTTCCCCCCAAATAAGACACTTACCAGTTTCCCTCAAAATCTGCCTGTGGGGAAAAATAAATGAATAATCAGCTAGGTGACCTCTGTCTACCTCAGCCTTTGTCACCTCAGCTTCATTTGTCCTCTGTATGCTTGTGGCAGCTGCCCCCACCCCCATACAAACACTCACGAAAACCCTTTCCTGAGATTTCCTTGAAATAAACAACTTTATAGCCTGTGGCACTAAAAGAAAAAAATTCAGCTACATATTCGGGGATGGGAGATAGTGGAGTAACTGTAGACAAACACAAGAAATCTTTAAAAAGAGTTTCAAGAGTTTTGGTTGTGGTTTATTTTGGAGGGGGTGATGGTTGGGTATCAAACGTATGCAACATTCAGTTTACCTTTTTAACTGAGATAGAAGTTTCTCCAGAGTGGATATACAATATATAAGTGACTAAGTATAAACTCATCAAAGATGTTCAACTTCACTAAATGATTACAGACATTCAGTGCTGGGGTGGCGACACATGGGCGTCAGCTCACAGGAAGCAAAGGCAAGAGGGTCACAAGTTTCATCCAATCGAGGCTACATAAGTGAGTCTCAGGCCAGCAAGCCTAGGAAGCTTGTCGCAGAGCAAACAAAAACCACGGTGAGGTCTTCCCATAAATTACAGTGCACCATCCACCATCAATGAGAGAGAGAGAGAGAGAGAGAGAGAGAGAGAGAGAGAGAGAGAGAGGAGAGAGGAAGGAGGGAGAGAGAGCAGAAAATAAGTATTGGCAAGGCTCTGGAGAAAGTAGACGGCTTGTGTACAGAGGGATGTGAAATGGTGCAACCACTGTGAAAAACAGTATGGAGATTTCTTCAAAATACAACATAGAATTACCATTTGGCCCAGTGATTACGATTCTGAAGATATAAACAACTAACCAAAAGAGGAAAGGAACCAGGAGAAAACTCTGTGCTCACAGCAGCATTACTCACAGTAAGACTGAAGTGACCAGGGCCCAGCAGTGGATGAATGGGTGGGTGGATTAAACAACCTGTGGCATCTGCTTACCACAGGGGCTTGGGAACGATGCCACCCCAAGAAAAATAGGACACCGAGCACTTCGCATAAAGGGCAAGACTGTAGTTTGTTTGGCCTGCCAAATGTGGGGGGAAAGTCTGTGGCGTGGTCTCGTAGGCATGAAGGCCAGACCTCAAGCCCCCGTTATCCATCTCAGTAGAGAAGACTCTTCTACTGCTGTGAAGAAATACCAGGACCAAAGGCAATTCTTATAAAAGAGAGCATTTGACCATAGGCTTGCTTATAGTTTTAGAGGTTTAATGTGTCATCGTGGAGAGGAGTATACTAGCATGCAGGCAGACATGGTGCTGGGGAAGTAACTGAGAGCCCTACATCCTGCCACAGGCAGGGAGAGAGAGAGAGAGAGAGAGAGAGAGAGAGAGAGAGAGAGAGAGAGAGACAGAGAGAGAGAGAGAGAGAGACTGGGGGAGGGATGGGCTTTTTTTTTTTTTTTTTTTTTTTTGGTTTTTCCAGACAGGGTTTCTCTGTGTAGCCTTGGCTGTCCTGGAACTCACTCTGTAGACCAGGCTGGCCTTGAACTCAGAAATCCACCTGCCTCTGCCTCCCAAGTGCTGGGATTAAAGGCGTGCACCACCATTGCCCAGCTGGCATGGGCTTTTAAAACCATCTAACCCCAGTGACATACCTCCTCCAACTAGGCCACACCTTGTAATTCTTTTAACCCTTTCAAGTAGTGCCAGGCCCTGGTAACTAAGCATTCAAATCTATGAGCCTATGGGAGCCATTCTTAGTCAAACGACCACAAAGACTGAGGACTATGACCACACCTTGGCAGAGGTCCCATCCAAGATGACATTTGCCTTTTAGGCTTCAATTCCAAAGAGAATCTTTACACATAAATTTCTGCCCCATCAATCTTTACAGCTGCCCACATTTTCTACTCTCCCCATCTGTAAGCAAAGGGATATCGATACTTCTAAATATGCTAGGCTGGGACCGCCATACTATCTCGCTCCTTCCTATGCTCTCCTGCCCCTTCAGTGATCCCCCCCCCCACGTCTGTGCATTAATTATTTTGCATGTATTTTCTCCTCTTTAATCTTTGTAATTTTACTCTAATGTAGGGCAGAAGAGATGTTTGGTTTTACCCTTTAACAAACAGAAGAGAAGTTTGACTCTTGTTATCCTACTAATAAACCTTGAAGGCATTCTGCTAAGTGGAATTATCCTGTCACGAAAGGATACATATGATCCCGTCTGGGTGAGGTGTCCCTCACCTCCAGAACTTTTTTGTCTCTGCACACAGTAACTCCTGCACCTCCTTCCCTTCATCCTTTACCATCTACCATTTTATGTTGTCTCTATGAAGTTGGGTGTTCTAGATACCTCGATGGGTAAAAGGAATGATGGCCCTTTGCTGTCTCTCTGGTGTCACCTAGCATAGCAGCTGGAGATATGTTCATGTCACAGCACAGAAAAGGACAGACAGGTATCAGCACAAGACACCTCAAAAAACCAAGTTCTCAGCATAGCCATCACTCCAGCCCAGGCTTCTTCTCTTACTCGGTTCACTTAACACATATTCATCGAGCACCTTCCACATGCTCTATCCTTGGAGTGCCCTGTGCTATCGAAGAGAGCAAGGCAGGAAGTCCCAGTGCCCAAGATTACACACAGAGAGACTAAACAGGCAGTTAAGCAAGGTTTCCTCAGGTTGCCCCGAGTCCTCTGAAGGGCATCAACAGGATACACGGGGAAGTAGCTACAGCAAGGAGCAGGAGATCCACTCACTGCCTAGCAGTCCCAAGGGAGAGAAAAGTACTCCCACGGTGATAACTGAGGCCTTAGGCAGGGGTGAGCAGGCCACAGAGCAGGAGGTTGCGGGGAAGAGCACATGGGTGAGAGAAGTTGTCCAGTTAGGGCTTGGTTAAAGAAGCAGAAAGAGGCTGCAACCGGCATGTGATGAGCAGGGAGCAGGTGGCCAAGGCCAGCAGGACAGATCAAAGGCCAGCAGGACGGAGGAAAGATGCTGCAGATTATAAGGAAGCCCAGGAGGAGCACAGCAGAGAAATGGTCTGAACCGCTTATTCAAAGCTCTGCCTGCAGCTGTAGGTAGAGGTGATGATCCAAGTCTCTCTCTTCTTCTGCCTTCGTTGTTCTGGGAATAGCACAGGCAAGCCACAGACAGCCCATTATTCGGCATCCATGGACTGCAGACACTACGGTGGAGGCAAAAGTCTATTCTCTGTCTTACTGAAGTCAATGGTATACTGGCCTGTCTTAACCTTTCTTTCCTTACTATCTAGGACTCGGTCTTAATTTCTGAATAGATATCTTCTTGGAATTGAAGCATTTGCCCACCTCCACCCCAACTCGAAGGGAGGCTTGCTAAGGAAGTAAACAAAACTTCTGAGTCTCAAGAAGCTATGGAAACTCACAAGAGGGGCCCCTCCCTTTTTATAAGCAGTGACACTTGCTGGGATGGGGGTCAGGGAGAGAGAGGGCTGGAGCCCAGCCAAGCTGGGTCATACTGGGAGTTGTACAGAAGCTCTGGGCATATGTGGTTACCAGTTTGGGGTGAGCTTCTCAGCAGTGCACAAGCCTTTGCATCACCATGCTCCCGTAAGCAAGTAGCCCAATTCACTGGCTCACCACAGTAGAATTGTTCCTTTGGTCTGCTGTGGATGTCCTATCTGGGTCAATAGACATTTCTTCGTATCTCCCCAGAACACACAAATTCTTATTTTCAGCTGTTCTTAAAGCCCCAGACCAGAACCATCCCTCTGTAACCCCCACCCCCACCCCCGGCCCTCTCGTCAGCCTTTTCCCTTTGGTCTCTCAGGTCCTAGCGGCATCCTTGGTACCTGCATCCTGATACCTGCTCTATAAGCGCTGAGAAACAGGGATGAAGCACCCAGACTGGCATCTTGCTTTCAGACCGTGTTAAACCTCACCAGAAACGAGTGATGTGGATTCATCATGTAAAATGGCTGATGCTCAGCCGAGGAGCATGGTACAAAGCCGGAAACAGAGTCTAGCCACACTCCGCCTCTGACTGCCTCACTTAGAGAAGGCCAACCTGGAGTGCAATGGCTTGCAACTTCCAGGAGGCTGTACCCTTTGTAAGTTTGCAGCCAAGAGGGAGGGGAGGTGGAAGAGAGTCCTTGCTGAGGTTTAGGTAAGCCTTTGCTGTCATCCCGACCCTCACTCAGCCCACCTCCCCTCTGTACTGGTCATCTCACGCACAGCTCACTCTTATCCCAGCAAATATCTTTTCAGTGAGCTCCTTTCCTGCGCATGCGCATTACTTCACCCAAACCAGCAAGCCAGCCCGCTTTCCCCAGCCAGGTCCCTAGCACACAGAACACACTTGATAAAAACACATGTTAAAAAACTAAATGAATGAATGACTTTGTTTTCATGCAAGGAAGGAAGATCAAATAGAATGGGGAAGGGGTCGGGGGTTCCCAGATTTTAAAAGAATTTATTGCATTGATAGATCAGATTTTTTTTTTTTTTTAAACTCTGTGTATGAAGCCTGGCAGGACTCTCCATGCCGAATAAGCTTCTTTAACTGGATTCTCAGTGGGGTAACCTCTCTGTTTCCAGGAGCGCCAGGAAATGCAAATGGATTTCAATATTCAGTTAACAATGTGCTGCAGATCCTCTGGGGGAAAGGGGGGTAGAACATCTCAAGACTGTGTCCAAGGTCAAACATAAGTGAGTCCGGAATTATCTCAGTGTAACGTGCCAGCTGGCTCCTGGTGCTTCACATGCAGGCTGGGTGAGGATTCGGCTGGCCTCCGGGGCTTCACCCAGCGGGGAGCTGGCGCGGGGGAAGGGCGCCCTCTGCCGAGGGTGAAGAAAAATACAGTCTGGCACTTGGTCAGCCCTATGCCTAGAGGGCCAGAAGAGGAAAAAAGCGACCAGAAATCAAGCCAAGAAGTTCCTCACAAGCTCTCTCTTAGCCCCTTTCCTTCAGCCCCGAGCGTAAGGTCTGGTGGCTAATTGCAGACGCTGATCCCAAGAAGAGGGTGTGCTCCTACTTCAGAGGCCTTAATTTCTAAGAAAGAAACAACCAGTTATTACTCTTTTTTTTGACTCTATTACCTTCTCCAGCTCTAGAGATCAGGAGCTAGGGACTTGGTCCTGGGGAAGATCTTGGACACTTTTGAGTAGGGAGGGAACTCGGACCCACCCCAAAGCGACACACACACACACACACACACACACACACACACCAGTCGCCCATCTACAAAACTGAGAGGCTGAGAGGTCAGGTGGTTCCAACTCTGGTGGTGCCTGACTGGTGTCCTATTTTAGACCCAGTTTATATCCTCAGAGAGAGAACAGCTTCTAGTGAGGGATCGTGAACCAACAGAAACAATGGGTGGAGACCATCTAAGCAGTTTCCTCCCCCAGGGAAGGTGGAAATGGCTTTCTAAGGACCTGAGTCTCTTTATTGAATCTTGAGTGACACCTAGTGGTCCACCCGCCTCACCGTCACTGAGGCTTCTGCTCAGAGGGGTTTTAAGAAAAGTAGAGTTCATCTTTGCCTTGAAAGACCTGCGGAATCAAAGGCAGCTGTGCTGAAGGTTCCTAGCACTTCCCCGAAGCATGCGCTGTCACCTACCACAATCCCGTTCTTTGTCATATGTGATTCCGAAAGGAACGCTCTTATCTGGAGAGCTTGCGGTGAATGTGTTATGCTAGATGCTCTCCCAGGTGCTGGGAACACAAAGATGCCCCGTGCTAGGCTCCTGCTCTCAAGGAACATACAGCCTAGGTAGGTGCAGGAAATGGACCCAGGGGCCGGGTGTGTTTAATTTTATAAACGCCATACTCCACTGGAAAAATATCTCTGTGTGTGTCATTTGTGGAAGAGCACGGAGGAGAGCAATCACCACTTGAGCTGGATCCTGAAGGTCATGTAGTGTGATAGAATGAAAGTAGATTGACAGCCCACAATGTACACATCCTTCCTCTCAGTTGTTCAAACAATGAACTTGAGTGCTGCTGGGAAGAGAATCTGCTGGTGTGGTTAAGATCCCTGGGTCTGCCAATCTTAAAAATCTAAAGATTGTCCAAGACAGGCCTCGCCCAATCAGCTGAACACTTTGAAGGGACTAGAATGTTCCTGGCAGAGGAGATTGGAGACTCAAAAGGACTCTTGTGGAGTTTCCTCTGATTGGTTGTTCATTACGAATTTGGCTAGCCGGGAGGGCTGAGAGCCAAACTGTGAGAAAGTGGGTTCTGACAGTGGCCAATGAGCTGGGAGAGAAGCCAGAGCTTGCTTTGCGAAAAACCAAGTCCCAGCTGACGCCTGAGTTTAGTTTTGCAAGACCACGGAGAGAGGACTCGGGCTGTCTGTGCTAATCTATAAAACTATGATTAACCAATTGGAGGGGATTTAAGCGGATAGCTCTGCAATGCGTTCAGAAGCCACAAAAAATGGAGGGAGTTGGCCATTTGAAGAGGGAAAACTCGGAGGCAGGACACACTTGGAGAAACAAAAGCCATCTGGTCAGCAGGACTATGCAAGCAAATGAGAATGGAAAACCAAGCATTGAGAACAAGGCTTTGGATGAGAGACACTGTGTCCTTGTGCAGAATGATGGCTCCCTGTACCCCTGTGCTCACAACATAAAATGGAGTCATCAGCGGTTTAAACCTAGAGTTATGTTAGTGGTATACATGCATAGAGAGGGCTCGGTACAGCTCAGGAACTAGCAAGTGTTCAAAAGCCGTTAGGCAATCATAGTTGTAGCTATTAACCCAGCAGACACAGCACTGGACTGAAAGGCCTTGGTCATTGTTAGCCTTCTGTCTAAGCGCCGCCCCACAGTTACCTGGCAACAACCAGGTATGCTCCTCCCCACAGTTACCTGGCAACAGCCCTGACCCACTCTAAAAGGGGCCGCTTGCCCCTCCTCTCTCTCTCTCTTGCTTCTCTCTTACTGTTGTTCCTCTCTTGCCTTCTTGCTCCTGCTCTGTCCCCTCTCCCTTTCCCCCTCTCTTCCCCACTCTCTTTCCTCTCTCTCCACATGCTCATGACCTGCCTCTACTCTTTTCCTCTACCTCTTTCTCTCTCTGCCTTTCTCTGCCTCTACTACCTTTTTAACTCCCCTCCCATACCCTGAATAAACTCTATTCTATACTATACCATCGTGTGGCTGGTCCCTCCGGGGAAGGGATCCCTTGGCATGGACCCGCTGAGGCGCCCTTCCCCCACACCTCACCGCACCTCCCTAGAACATATTCTTTCTCACTTTTTTATAAGCACATCAGTAATGGATTATTTTTTGTTGTTGTTGTTTTATTGGGGCCGGGGGGGCATCTAAGAACCATCTACCCCAGGATTACCTAACTCTACCTTTGTTCTTACTAAATCAGACTCTAAGGGTAAGGCCTGAGGACCTGAACTCCCAAAAATCTTCCAGAATGAGAGGTTGTAACCGCACCACTGCAGTAGTTACACACCAGCAAGCAGCTGATAGAATACAGGAAATACAGTGAAGACAGGGTGTGCGCATGACAGGCTTTGAGGGAGCAGCATCTAAGGGGGTGAACAGATCACCGGAGGATATGCTGGGAAAATCCCGAGAGGTGGGTGGGGGTGGGGATAATAAGTGGTGTTATTGGTTTGTGAGAGTCCAGGAATCTTGTGAGCATGCAGCTGGAAAACCGTATGACAGAAACATTTAAACTCAGGAACCATATTGGGACTGGCATGACAATGTCTGTGAGTACATGACGTCATAGGACGATGTCAAGAACAGAACTAAAAACGTATGGGTGAGGGTGTGACACGGCCTCTCTGGAACCGAGAACAAGCCATTAGAAAGACAGGAAGGATGCTGAGTGGAGCATGGGGCCAAGGAGACACCGGCCACCAGTGTCCCTGGTCTTGGAAGACTCCAAAGGAGAAAAGTATAGGACCTGCTCCATCTATGGCCTGGGGATGGACCAGAAGCAAGAGATGGGTTGTGTCCTTCAGCTTCCAAAGAAAAGGGGGGGGGGGGAAACAGGGTAGAAGCTAGAAATGGGAACACCCTGGCCATGTACCAACTCTGCTGGTGTGAACCTAGACACACCATCAATAAGCACGGTGTGGTGGGCAGCCGAGAGCCTGCTGACTTTGAACTGCTTACAGAAAGAAGCATAAGCCTCTAAGGAAAGAATGGTCACCTGGTTGCCAGGCCGAGTGTGCAGTTATGTTCCAAAGTGTGCCACAGGGTTCACGAGGTTAAAAAAAAAAGGCAATCAGGCAGAGGCTCTTCTCTCTGGGGACATGAGGGCTGGCCAGCCAAAGGATACTGAGTTGCAGAAGTCCTAGCTGAGATTAAAGAGCACAAATTCTGTAGGGACCAACTGTATGCTCTGGGAAAAGCTACTTTAGCACCTTCTATCCCAAGAGCTCACCCATAGTGGAAACAATAGCCAGACTTACCCAGGGCCACTCCCTGGGAGAGTTCCCACAGTGGTGCTTCACAGGAAGTGCTAATACATGGCAGTGGTCCTGAAGAGTATTTGTATTTTATGTCAGATCAGTCAGATCCCCCTGGAAATCTCACACAGAAAGAGCTGAAGTCCTTGACTATGATCCACGAGGCCACCTGCCACTGTCCTCCACTTAGTCCTCCACTGTCCTCCCTTAATCCTCTCTCCCTGGGTTCTCACTGCTCCAGCCTGGTTGTCCACTCAATGGATGGGCATGGCTCATCAGACACATGGAGCTTTACCCCCAAGACCATATACAGGCAGCTACCACAGCGCTTTCTTCTTCTGTAGATATATGTAAGGTGAATGCATAAGAACTTTCTGGAACTTTGGAATGGATACCATTACCCCACACATCTGTTCAGCTGAAGCCTAGACACAGAGAAGCAGAACTTAATTTCTAATATGAAATTCAGTAGCTGAGCAAGCTTGGATCCCTCTGCTCGAGGGAGGAAAGGATTCAGAGATCAAATGCTGGAACCACACTGTCTAGTTCCAAACCCTGGCTTGGATGCCATTCATGTAAGGTCTCTGTGTTGTTCCTCTCACCCTGCAAGGTGAGAAAAAGACCTATCTCATAGGGTTATGGTGACGTATGTGCAAATGCATACACACACATACATACGTACACACACACCACACACACATACACACCACATGCCACACTGCACACCACACCACACACACACACACACA
>JADRCH010000033.1:11514051-11555206 GCA_019843965.1 Rhynchomys soricoides | reverse complement strand
CACATGCCACACCACACACACATATATACACGTAGATACCACATGCCACACTGCACAGCACACCATACACACACACCACATGCCACACCACACACACATACACACACACACCACATGCCACACCACACACACATATACATACACAGACAAAGGGAGGCAGGAAGGGAGGGAGGGAGGGAGCGAGAGAAAGAGAGAGAAACAATGAAATAGTGCTGGGCATATGACAAAAAACAAACTAACAAAAATCAACCAAAGGGCCAACAAACATTCTACGTGGGAACTCACCAGTCAAGCATCCCCCTTTCATAGGCACTGGTGAAGAACATGGAGTCAAGCGCAGAATACATGATTATTCACCATCCACAGCAGCAGCCAGTGCCAGAGCACCATGGAGTAATGTAAAACCATGGGCTTTTTATAAGAGGAAATCCTGAGTGTGGACAGCCCCTGTTCTTCGTACTAGGCAGTGAGCCCTGTCCCCTCTCTTCTAAGGATGTTTGCTGAAAACTATCTCTGAAGAGGTAATCCATAATCCTGCCCACAGACATGTAAGAATACTGGAGTTCCCCAGAGAATCAGTTCCTGAGAGCATGGTGTAGAACCAACATTATTACTGTAACAGGCAGGGTCCTCTGAAGAAACAGAACTGAGTGTGTGTGTGTGTGTGTGTGTGTGTGTGTGTGTGTGTGTGTGTGTGTAAAATGTCTATATTGGGTGATCGACTATATTGGGTGGAAGTCCAACAAGTCTGTCTCACACTGGAGAGGCCAAGAACTTGTAGTTATTCAGTCTATGAAGCTGGATATCTCAGCAACCCCAGTCCCGTGCTGTCTAAAGGACTGGAGGAATCCTGGAGAGCCATGGGTCTACGTTGGAATGCCAATGACATTCTAATAGCAGGGGGTTTTAATAGCCGGACAGCAACAGGATAGATGAACTTGCCAGCCAGCCTGAGAGCAAGCAGGCAAAAATCCTTTTCCCTTTCCACATCCTTTGGTCCGGGCCGTCACCAGAAGGCTGGGTCTTCCTCTTTCTGATAATCAAGGAAATCCCTCACCAGAGTGCCTAGCAGCTTGGGTTTTAGTTGATTCCAGGTATTGTCAAGTTGACAACTGAGATTAGCCCTCAGAGCTTCTGTAGGAAAAGTGAACCTACACAGCATAACTTTATGTCTTTGGACGATTCGGGAATTGCTAGAAATTGGAGTAAACCAGGATATGGAGACAAGAAGTTACCAGACTCCTGGCGAGTCAGAGAGTTTGAGTCGATGCTGAGTGACTAGACTACTAAGTGTGCCTCACAAATGGCTTTCTTGAGGAACTGCTGTCAGCAGTTGAGTATGATATTGGGCAAATGAGTGTTCAATTGCATGAGGGATAATCTATCACTCTCTATCTGAGAAATCCATGCACTCAATCTTTTTTGACAGGCAGCATGTATATTCTATTGCCAGGAAGGAAGGCAGTTGTCAAATTTCTAATTTTTCCCTTTGAAAAATTAACATTTAGCTCAAATGTGAGAGCTAGAGGAACACATAAGACCTTAATTACAAAGTGCAATTCAAGATTTGTACTAATTAATAAGCTGATGAAAATTCATTGAAATTCAGAGAAGAATCAAGGGAGGGGGAAAAAACTGGCCAGGGTTAACATGGAGTTCTATAAAATGTTTAAGTCTATCCAAATAAGCAGCCACCCCTCTGCTGTAATTACAATTTAATCACTTGCATGATTATTTCATCTGTGAAACTTTGTTTGCACGTCAAAAGCTGTGCAGAGAATATTTCTTTAAACTTTGCAGTTTCTCGCAGCAATATTATACCAGGGGATTAGAGACTCTAAATATCAGCTTAGCTACCTAAACTATTGTTTGTTTGTTTGTTTGTTTGTTTGTTTGTAGGTTGGTGGCAGTGTCTAGCTAACCTGGGTAGCCTGAAACCCACTGTGTACACCCCTATAGCCCTAGGTAGCCCAAAACTCACAGTGTATACTGCATTGGCCTTGAACGTGTAAAGATTCTCCTGCCTTTGCCTCCCAAGGGGTAACAGGTGTGTCTAAGCTCTAGGCTCAGCTACTGCCTTTAAATGTAAGGGAATCTGCTGGAATTCTGGTGTTGCTTTTCACTCATTGTAACCTCCAGTTAGCCTGATAGTTCCCTAGAGCAGCAGTTCTCAACCTGTGGGCTGCCACCCCTTTGGTAAACCTCTGTCTTTGAAATTATTTACAATTCTAGACCAAAGCAAAATTACAGTTATGAAGTAGCAGCAAAAATAATTTTATGGTTGGAGGTCAGCATAATATGAAGAACTGTATTAAAGGGTCACAGCATTAGGAAGGTTGAGAACCACTGCCTTTGAGTTTGTCTCCTGTCCCAAACAGAGGTAGAAATGAGACACACACACCCCAGGCTATGGTAAAAATAACTGTTTCATATTGAGAGTCAGTCATGCCCTTCCCTTCCAGAGTCTGAGCTCAGTCAGATCTGGAACTTGATGAGGCCAAAACAGAGTGTTACTGCTGGGGTGGTGGACAAGACTTGGGGAGAGGATTCCAGCTACCCTATGCTTGGAATACCCACCCTGCCCTGCCTTCCAGCCACCACCACCTCCTTAGCCAGACCTGGGAATCTGATGTGGAGACTGGATCTGCAGAGACAAACTCAAACAGGCTCACCAAGGGGAGAGGCTTCCTCTACTTACCCTTCACCCCCTTCTGTGAGGAACAGAAAAGATAGCTACTGATGGTGGGATGAAGAAGGCCTCCTAGGCCCTCGGATTAGGAAAGGAGGGAGGTCTCAGCTACGGCAGGAAGTGGACTCCCCCAGGAGACAAGAGTTTTGAATTCTGAAGGAGGAGATGGACTATGTGTCCTTACCCCACCAAACGTCCCTTAAACAGAGACTTCACCAACCAGCTAAGTGGCTGTGGCCTCAGACAAACATCCCATAATGTTCCCATTTCCCCACCCTACCCCCAACATGGCCATCAAAGCATCTTTCCAGACCAGAAGTCTAATTCATGCTGGTAAGATAAAATCCAGGCTGACACATAGGTCCTGTTTATGTCTCATGTTGCCTTCCCCTTACCACATGTCTTAGTTACTTCTCCTATTGCTATGATAAAACACCCTGACAAAACTAACAGTGAACGAAGTATTTATTTTGGCTCACAGTTCTAGAGACCAGCCCCTCCCCTCTTTATCATAACAGCCAAGGTGGCTGAAGCTGTAGGGTTATGAGGTCCTGAGTCTGCTCTGCCACAGGGCATGGCCACTTGGGGAGGCAGGACCCTGCTTACCCCATGCTGTTGCAGGCTGATGTTGGGCCATAGGGAAGCCATGGACACCACTCTTCTGGGTGTTAGGAAGCTCAGTCTGAGAGTGGGACAGCCAGAGCTGGTTCAGGGGTCCCCAGGCCTGCAAGGAGTCCAGGGCCGTCTGATTCTCAGGCTCTCGGACACCCAGGTGCTGCTAGGAACAGAGAAAGAGCTGAGAACAGAGTGGGGACCCATGGGCTGGAGCTAGCCTGGGACCCGGGGAAAAGGGGGGGAGCTCCGGGTGGTCCCCAGGGGAGAGAGTCCTTGACTTGGTGGCAGTAGGCTTGAGCTTGGTAGTGGCCTTGGCTGGGAGTGCAGAGAGGCCTTCTATGGGAAATTAGACTGTGGCTTTATAGGCAAAGGCCTTCTCCATGGCTCTCCACAGCGGATCCCGATGAAAAGAGGCAGTCCATGGCTTTAAGGCATTTATTGTCATGGCAGAAAGTGGATGAGTAAAACCATACCCCACTTCTCAGGGTAGGCCTGAGGTTAAATACCTTTTGCAGGGAGGAATGTCTAGGAAGGAAAGCTTATTGTCTAAGCCCGTCAGGCCTTTAGATATCTCATTAAAATGGAGATCTGTCTTGAACCTACATGACCACAGGCCATATCTTCTACAAGTGGAGGGGCTTAGGGTATTGCCATTAAGTGACTGATGGCCACAAATCTGGGGGGGGGGGGGGGGGCTGTGGCTAGTGACAGGGGCCTGGTGACTGGGAATCAGGCAAAGTGCCTACCATCCCTTCAGGGTCACCCAGGCTTCTAGCCTTAGCTCAACCAGGAACCACGCTACCTTTCATGGTCCCACATCAGCTTGAAGCAGTTTGTCACATTGTATCCATAGTCAGGAAGAAGAAAGCAGTGAATGATCATGCCCATCTCATCATCATCTCTTCCTCCAATTCAAAATCCTAGCCCGGGGAATGGTGCCGCCCACAGTGGACAGATCCTCCCACTTCAGTGAACCTAATCCCAATAGTCCCCCAAAGGCATTTTCAGAGCTCCATCTCCCAGATGATGCTAGTTATGTAATTTTTCAAGTTGACAACTGAGATTAACCCTCACACCACCTTACAAGAGACCTCTTTCCTATAGTCCTCCTAAACCACTTGCATTCCTAAGTGCATTGTGTTCTTGAGTCCTCATATGGAATAACTCTATCCACATCCAGCCTGTTTATATGTATGCACCTCTGCCTTGATACTCCTTCACACTTGTCTCCACTGCAGGTTGACCCCTGGACAATCTGCAGTGCCAAACTTCAGTTCTTTGATTAAGCATGAACACAGAAGCCAACTGTCTGAATTCAAATCCAGTACCTGTGAGACCTTAGCAAACTAAGTCTAGCTCACAGACTTAGTTTCTTGTGCTAACAGTAGCCAGGGTGGCTGGAAAGATGTTCAGAGAGCACCTATAGAAAGAAAACTTGACCTGTAAAAGTAAATGATACATAAGTTATTTTTGTTACCAACTTTTATGTTGTTGCCTTCTCCTGTCATTACTTGTACTGTGTTCTTCTTTGTCTTCTTTTTTGTTTTTGTTTTTTCTAATTTTTTATTTTTAATCCTCAAAGACTTTTTTGTTTTGTTTTGTTTTTTGTTTTTGTTTTTGCTTTTTTTTTCAAATTATTCTTGGGGGGGGTTGTTTTGTTTTGCTGTTTTTTTCATTTAAATATTTCAAAATTTATTTTATGTATCTGGGTTTTTGTGTGCCTATATGCCTGTGCACCATGTGCAAGCCTAGTGATTGCAGAGTCCAGAAGGGGGCATCAGATCCCCAGAGACTGGAATCACAGGTGGTTGTGAGATACTGTGTAGGTGCTGGGAATTAAACCAGGAACCTCTGGAAGAGCAGCTGGTGCTCTTAACCACTGAGCCATCTCCCAGCCCTTTTTTTTTTTTTTTTTTAATGTTAGCACATAAAGCAGCATGTTTCACCGTGATCTTTTCACTTCCCTATTACTAACCTTAATACTAATTTGTCAACTTATTTCCTCCTTCATGCCATGCTCTGTACTATTTTCTTTAAATCGACTCTCCAAGTTTCCAAGGCAGAGTCCACGGAGTTCTAGCCAATGAGCTAGTTGTGTCTATATAACATAGATTAAGTAAAATGTATAATTCATTAAAATAAAACCCAGCTGTCTGTGGAGCCTCCAGCCATCATCTCCTCTCTCTACACATGTGCAAAACCCCATTTTAGACTATGACTCAACCATGTGTCCATCTGCCAGCAAAGACTGTATACGCTGTGCAAAGGCAGGCGCCAAAGTCCGCTTTGTGTTTCAGTTAGCAAATAGTTTATAAATTATCTTGACAAATGATAGCCTTCCATCACTGTGCATTCAGTAAATGGAGGTGGTCTGGGATGTCCATCCAGTGTTTAAGCAGCTGGAACAATCTATGTAAAGGCCAGACAATAACAGATGACAAATTGCAAAAGCCAGGGTTGGTAGTGCATGTCTATGATTCCCAATTCTGGAGGCCAAGGCAGGAAGATGGAGAGTTCAAAGCTAGCCTGGACTACATTGCAAAAATATATCAACAACAACAATTATGATAGAAAAATAGAATAGCAAATTTATCACAAGTTCTTGGGGTAGCTAGGGTGGCCTTCCCTCCTGTTTCCTCTCCTTCCTCCAACGTATGAACGTCTTTGCTTTTTTGACAGCACGTTGGAAGGGGTTTCAGGGTGGAATGAATCAGAAATTGAGGAAAAAAACATCTGATTTTAGCAGCAGCAGCAGAAGAAGAAGACTCTCACTATTCACAAAGCACTTGTCCCTCAGGCTTGAGGAAATTAGATGCTAATAATTTATATTGAAATCCAAAGTCCTATTTCTGGTCTCTGTCTTTTGATGGACAGGTCTGAAAATACAGATTGATTTGAAAACCTAGAGCTCTTTAAGGAGAATAGTAGTTATTCCTCCATTAGACTCTTAAGAAACGAGAGGGTGGGGATCCCAAAGACAGGGAGGGGAGGGGTCCTGGAGGAAAGCCATGCCTCCTTTCAAAGGAAACTCTGACAACTGCTTCTAATCTGCGTTCCCGTTCCCAGCCTACCAAACCTCAAATTGGCAGAAAATAATTTTTGCCCCGTGTGAATTAAAACGCCCTCGAGCTGCAGGTAGTTAGATTCTCTGGACAGTGGCACCGTTCTGATGTTATCAGCTGTCTTCCTGTTTTCATGAATAATGTATAAGAAGAGGCAGATATTAACGGTGGATTCTTCCACGGCTGACAATATCGCCACCAGACAAGTCTGTGAACCTTCTGCAGTCAATTCATCTGTAGCTCTCAAAGGTCTCCACACTCTCTGGGCTGTCATGTGCCAAGAACTTTGGGAAGCAGCCTATCCCCACTGTTGTCTTGGTGAGAGAGAGAAAGAGAAAGAGAGAGAGAGAGAGAGGAGAGAGAAGAAGGAGGAGGAGGAGGGAGGGAGGGAGGAAGGGAAAAGACACGCACTGTCTTCCCTCTTTCTGTGGTTCCACATCTGAGGAGTAGCCCTAGAGCTTGCTCCTAGTAGTTCCAAGTCCATCGACTCGATGCCGGATGATTCCTGTATGGCCTGCATGGGTCAGTCAGCCCAGTTCTGTGCCTAAATGCCTAGCTGATCATTTTGGGCAAGCATCTGGACAAAGGCTCGAGCTGGAGGGAAAGCCATGACACTATGGGCTCCTTTTCCTATGTTCACGTGTATTATGTCTTTGTAAAGGAAACGAAAATCTTCCAGCCCCACACTTTGACTCATCCATCCGACATATTTGTATTTTCTGTGATGCTTCCCATGGAAGAGCCATGCCGTCAGTGATCAATGATTACAGGATGAAAGCTGGCTTGTTAAGAGCATACTAAAGGGTTACTAGTAAGGACATCAAGGAAGTCAGTACAGGGATGCGAGCAATGAGGGAGGGAGCTGAAAGATAGTGAACTCGGAGGACTGGGAGGCCGTGCATTCAGGCACTGGGAACAGCATGTACAAAGTCTCTCAGCACAGTTAAGGGTGGACTGTTAGAGGAACCTGAAGATAACCCAGAACCTGAGGTTTGTAAATTTTGCTTCAACATCCATCTTGACACTTCTTGATTCTCTGCTGCCCCTTAGGGACTGAAAAAATGTTCCATCTTAGCCTTTCTCCACCTCCTCTGTTCCTCCCCCAGTGACTTCCTAATATTATGACCCTTTAATACAGTTCCTCATGTCACAGTGACCCTCAACCACAAAATTACTTTTGTTGCTACTTTACAACTGTAATTTTGCTACTTTTATGAATCCTAAGGTAAATATCTGATACGCAGGATATCTGACAGGGACCCTCAAAGGGATCGGGACCCACAGGTTGAGAACGCTTCTTCAACCGCTCCTCATGTGGTCGTTAAAACCAATTTCTTATCTTATGTATGAGACATAGAGTCTGTCACCTAGAAAGAACACCACGAATGCAGTGAGCATTTCCTGGGGCCCCAGATGAGAACCTATAAGCATCCAGAAGGCCCTGTGAGGCGTCGTGAAATAAGTCACAATCCCCACACACAGCAGTGTCATCCAGTCAGTCAAAGGGATGGTTCTCACACTAATGATCTTGGAAATTTCTCAGAATATAACATTAATCTTTAAAAACGGGATACAAAATTCATCATAAGGTACTTTCTCCGTTTCATGTAGGAAAAAAATATTCATGCAAAGAAAAAGAGAAGCAAAGTTATCAGCAGGCCGTCTCTGGCGGTGGCACTACTGGGGACTTTTGTGGTTCTTTTTCATACTTCTCTGTCCCTTCCCCCCCAGGACATGTTAACTAACTGAATTAATTGGTGATTGAAATAATTTAATGTATTTGAACTATAGTCAAGCACTTAATACATGGCAGTATCATTTCAGTTTCCCTCCTAAAGGAAAGTGGTTAATTTGGCCGGTTGGTTTTGGTGTGGCATTGTTGCTCTCCTTCTGAGACAGGGTTTCACAAATGTTAGACTTTGTGAGCCAGAGACCACCTTCATGTCCTGCATGTTGTGGTTGCTGGTGTGTGTCACCATGGCCAGCTCAAGAAATGCTTTGGTAATTGTAGTGGGTAGCCTGGATGCTGCCTGTAGTCTAATGCTAATATTGGGGCCCCAAGACTGGTTGCCCCAGAGAGGAGAGAGTCTGCTCATAGATGCTAACGAAGTGACCCTTCCCCCATGTTATTTCTAATTGGTGAATAAAGATGCCAACAGGCAATAGTTGGGCAGAAGAGCCATAGGTGGGGTTTAGGTTTCCTGGGCTTGGTGTCAGAGGAAGACCACGAGGAAAGAAGATACAGGAGGAAGGAGAAGCAGCCATGAGTTAGGAGAGCCATAAAATTGTGGCCCTGAGGGCTAGCCAATAGGAGTTAAGAACAGCCCAAAACACAGTAAGTAATGATTCAGGGTTATCGATATGAAAGTGGATTTTGATAACATATAGGTAGGTATCCGACCAGCTCCTGTGCTGTTTAAGGCTTATTGTAAATATAAAGGCCATGTGTGTCTTTTATCCAGAAACTAAAGGGTCAAAGGCAGGGTAGAAACCCCAGGTTGGGATTAAAGATTTCAACAACAGGTATTTGTTTTCTTTTAAAGTAAGTTGCTTTTAAAATCAAGGGGTAGGGGCTCGATAGCTGGCTCAGCAGTTAAGAACTCAGACTTCTCTTCCCAGTGCCTGAGTACAGTTCCTGTTACCAGCTCAAAGAGTGTCTGATGCCTCTGACCTCCAAAAGTATCTGCATTAACATGCACAAGCCCCACCCCAATACACACCACACACACACACACACACACACACACACACACACACACAAATTAAGACCAGTAATCATAATTCCTAGAAACTAAGTCCAAAACTGCTCTCTCCTGCTGCCACCAGAAGGGCAAGTGCCACCGGACAGCATCTTGGCAGTCCCTGCTAAGGATGCCAAAGGCATGAACACATGAATGTCTGTTTGTCATTTCTCACCAAGTCAAGAACAAGACCTCTCCTGTCAGGTCCCCTCAATCCCAGCCTCCGTCACCATGGAGCTGAGAGTTCTGTGCCATTTGCTTACAGATTCCATCTCCACCTCCCTGCCTGCTCCCTTCGGTTTATTCCCCTCACCCCCACCCCCCCGCAGGTACATTTCTGAGAGATTTCCCCCTAGGAATGTGCCTTCAAGTATTCAGGGTAGAATCATTTGCCTGAAGCCTGGCTCTGACTGGCTGGATCCTAACTGTACCCTATGCAGGGGCTTGTGATTATGCCACAGACAAAGCCAGTGGGAAACAGCAGGAGTCCAAGGACTCCCATGAGCTAAGAGTGATTGTTTCTATGCAAATTGTTTTTCATAGTAGGGAGATAACAGGCAAATGAAATATAAGAGCCTGGCAGAGATTTTTCTAAACCAATGCTGGGGGCTGGGGGACTCTCTGATAGACCCTCAGCTTGTCTGTTTTGAAAAGAATCTTTTAGATTTATTTATTGTGTATGTATGTATGTGTGTGCATTGTGTGCATGTGTGTGCGTGCGTGCGTGCATGTGTGGGTAATGCCTACAGAAGTTGGAAGAGAGCATCAAATCCCCTGGAACTGGAGTGACAGATGGTTAGTTGTGAGCCACCATGTGGGTGCTGGGGACCAAATCCAGGTCCTCTGCAAGAGCCCAGGCTCTTAGCTGTGGAGCCACCTCTCCAGTTCTAAGCTCAACTTGTCTTTAACAGTGAAATTCTGAAAGCCCCATAGTTCCTATCAAGTAGAACTGAATTTGTCTCTAGCATGGCTCCTCCTCCAAGCTTAGCCTCATCAGTGTTTCTTTCTGCTCCTCCATCATTTCAACTTAGCCTTGACTGAAGGGTCTCTTTCAGAATAAAGTACTTCCTGCCAGGGAAAAGTGTTTTAACCAAAGCATGAGCTTAAGTGGCAGACAGGAGGAGCAATATTAACTCCAATGAGTCAATATTGAGTTGTCTACTTTCATATGCTTAGGGAAAGCTGTCTAGAACATCAAAACTATGTTTTTATTATTGGCCACAGCGGCCCAAGCTGTAAAAAGGGAGGTAATGTAGAGCCAGTAAAGAGAAACGCATTAAGTAAGTCATGATATGCATGCTATGTAAATGTGATAAAAATACCCTCGAAGTGGCACATACATATATGATGTTTGGAAAACATAAGAAGCAATTCTGCAACAAGTCCAACTCGGCTCCTGGGGAAGGGCCAGAGAAAATTAGCTGGCTCATAGCGGGAACTCAGGCATGGGTGTTTGTGTTGAATTCTGGATCATCAATCAATCTTTGCACTTCTGAATCCTGAAGCCTCCTGGAGTCTCAGATCTAAGTTTAAAGACTCTATAATTGGTCTGTAGCAGGAAAAAGGACTTTGTTCTAACCATCAGGAAAATTCACATACACACACACACACACACACACACACACACACACAGAGGAAGCCCTGACAGACTGGGTCTATGTTCTTGCATGGACAATAATCAGGTGACCATGGCCTTGGGAGTTGTTTCTCGACTTACTCAGCATCTCTGAGACTAGGTCTGCCCCAGTCACACGGAGCAAAAGGAAGGTTCTTCTTCTTCCTTACTCTTTCTCTCTCTATCATCATTTTCTTTCTCCTTTCTTCCTCAGCAGTCTCTCTCTCTCTCTCCAGCCTCCTGCACCACACGCACATGCACATGCACACGCACACGCACACGCACACGCACACTCAATAACACATAAAGACCACTATAAGAATAAAAACTGGGGGCTGGAGAGATGGCTCAGCGGTTAAGAGCACTGACTGCTCTTCCAGAGATCCTGAGTTCAATTCCCAGCAACCACATGGAGGCTCACAACCATCTGTAATGGGATCCAATGCACTTTTATGGTGTGTCTGAAGACAGTGACAGTGGACTCATACACATAAAGTAAATAAATCTTTTTTTAAAAATAGTAAAAACTGTTCCCTGTGGCATTGCGTGCAGAAATGAGAGGATGAAGAAAGGACCGAGACACATGTTCAGAAGAGCTGGGGCTGGGTGGGCTGTGCTCATTCTGCTGGATGAAGTAGCACCAAATAATACACTAATAACCCAGAACCTCAGCCCGTTTATTATGCACAGTGCAGGGAGAGGAGTTAGCTAGGCGTGGGAGGAGGCGTCTGTGGGCAGCCGTCTCAGGCTACGCACATCCAGGAGGAGAAAGCTGCAGTTGCTCTGTTTGTACACATCCTAGTCAATTGTTTGTAAACACCAATGATTGCACTAGGGCCAAGGGAAGGCTTTCCCATCCTTCTGAACCCAGCCTGGGGAAGGCTTGCCACTCCTGTGGGTCTGAGGCAGTGAGGTCCTTGATGTGGCATTGCCTATGGAAAACAACCCTCCACTCCTCACAGTCTCCCCCTGCTGTTTGCTGTAACTTTTCCTATCAGATAAAACCACCCAAGTTCATCCCCAGGCTGATGATGCCTTGGACCCATTTGACTGGCAGAAGCTTACTGGAAAGCACTCACTATGTTAATTTGAATAAAGTGTGCGGTAGGGATGAAGAGACCTCTTTTTCCTGTGCAGTACATCATCACACATAGATCACAGACAAGTAGTTTGGAGGCAGATGTTTTGAGTCCAAATCCTGGCTTTCTCACTGCCTGTGTGATCTTGGGCAAGCCATTAACTTCTCTGCGTTTGAATTGTCTCTTCTGTAGGAGAGAGCTATGGGTGTTTGCTGCGTAAGATTGTCATACAAACTGAATGAGTATCTGTAGACAAGCCACTTACATCAGAGGCTGGCACACAGTGAAAGTTGTGAAAAATGTGACCTATTGTATGAGCAATAGTCTTCCCTCCTGTGAACTAATACTAGGACGAAAACCTCTTCCCCCAGACATCATTAACTCAGTCATAGTCCTTTGCCTATCACCCACTAAATGCAGTCTTTCCCCCCCTTCTTCCACAAGAGTCCCCACACTCCACCCACTAAATTTGGCTGTGGGTGTCTGCATCTGTCTGAGTCTGCTGCTGAGTGGATCCTCTCCGAGGACAGCCACACTAGACTCCTGTCTGCAAGCATGACCGAGTATTATTAATAGTGTCAGGGATTGGTGCTTGCCCATGGGGTAGGTCTCAAGGGGGATTACCCAGGGTGGGGGTCTCTCACCCTCTCAGAGAAGAAGGAGGATGGAGGGAAAGATTGTGAGAGGGGGTGACCAGGAGGAGGGCAGGGAATGGGATGTAAAGTGAATATGTAAAAGAAAAAAGTATTTACATGTGTGAAAACCTAAAAATAAATAAGTGTAAAAAATAAATAAGTGCCCGGCACTGCAGTAAGCCATGAAAATAAGAAAACATCCGTTCTCCTCAAGAAATTCCCTACCAAGCAGGGTTAGGGGTGGGCATGGGAGGACGTGGCTCAGCAAGAGCTCTCGGTTCCATCCTTAGCTCTGCCAAAAGAGAAAGTTTTCTATCCCTGGTTGATTTGGAATTCAAGGAAACACTAAGCAAACATCATATGACAATTATTAAAGTTAAATGAAGCAAAACTTGTATGACAATGTCTGAAACAAATGGGAGCCTTGTGGAGAACAAAGAATTAGAATCCTTTCAGACCCAGCATATAAACATCGGCTTCCAAACAGTCAGGGGAAGTTGAGGTTTGGAAAGTCTACCCCTACTGAGGAGCAGAGTCCTGACTGAAGTCCAGAAGAATGGAATCCTGGTAGAAGCTTCCAGAAGAAAATGACCAAGGACGTGTGAGTCACACTCTCACATACATTATGTTTGGGAAGCATGGGCTGTGGATGGAAACTGGAAAAATCCATCCAGGCTCAGAGCCACTGGGATCTGGTTACTTCTCTTTGTGAAAACTTAAAGTCCACTTGATGTCACTTTACCTAAGTTGTCCTAAATCATGGTATATTTCTGTAACCTCCTTTTGGATCTGTTAGCAAAACCAGGTAACATGGTGTATTTGTTCACTGGTCGCTATCAGAAGGCACACATCCGAGGGAGGTCAGTTAGCATTTGTCACGGAGAATTAACTCCTAAGATGGCTACCTTTCCTTCTACAGAGGATATGTCAATCAGCAGCCAGCGCTTCTTTTTGTTTGCAAATGAGTATCAACATTTGTTTTTATTGCTGAAATTAATGCCTTGTCAATTAGCATGCTACATGTTAGAAAATGACTTTCATTAAAGATAAGTCAAGATGTGTGGATTGGCTCAAATTGCTGAGAGATAAATAACACCTCCTCCCCAACACACACTTCTGGAACAAACAAGGAATAAGAATGAGGTTAAACCCTTGAGGGGTGCCTGATGCTTGATTCCATTTCTGGCCATCGACTTGAGAAATGTTTTCTTATGTGGTGCCCATCAGGTCTGGAGTCTGACTGACCTCACAGAGTTTTTCTGTAAGTAATCTTTTGTCCTGTGTATCAAAGCATAGAAAAAACCAGAGATACAGTGCTCTACCCAACCTGCAGCCCCTTTATATGCTTGTGTGGCTCATTAATTGCTCCCTACAACTACAAGTGGGGTAGAATGTAGCATGCCCATTGCCTTCAATTCCACTAGGCCCTACGGTCTGAGGAGTGTTCTAGAACCTCAAGCTGTCTACTGGCTGTTGCCACCCTGCAAAAAATAAAGGTGTAGTGTGTGACTGATCTAGACTAGTTGGATTCCCAAGCCAGAACTTCATGGGATCCAGTCTTTGCTATGTGTGTGTGTGTGTTCATGTTTGAGGGGTGTGCACTTGTGCATGGCACATGGATAGATTTAAAAAGATAGCCTCAGATATCATTTCTAGATGTCTTCCATCTTCCTTTGAGACAGTGTCTCTCATTGACCTGGAACCTGGCCATGTATACCAGGTTAGCTAGCCTGTGAGCTTCCAGAAATCGACATGCCTCTACCTCCCCTTTGCCGTTACTAGGACTACCGATATTCCACAGAGATCATTTCTTTTTGTAGGTTATGGCAATCCAAGCTCAGATCCTCATGTTCTGAATGCAAGTGTTGTACAGACTCAGGGATGTCCCTGGCCCCAGTTCTTGACTTTTGTGTATGTGTATGTGTCCCAAATAAATTTGTTCTTCTTTAAGTTGCTTTGTCTTGTGCTTTGTTACAATAGCAAAAAGGGAACCCTATACAAGGGAAGAAAATGGCTGCACTTAGCCATTCCCCCCTACAGGGACGGCTAAGTGTAGTGATAAGTGTGTTTCTTTTAAAAAACACAGAAATATTATAAGAATATGTTTTCATTTTAATCCCAGGTGTGGGGATTTGGGGCTGCCTCACAGCAGCTGACGATGATTTGCCTCATGCTCTAGCAAGGGTGTGATCTTGCCAGAGGCAGATAGTTTGTACAATTGTGTGACATTTGGAATTCTGGGGCCCAGGAGAGATTGGGGGGTGGTATATGCTGGTTGCTGTTGGTTGCTGTTTTTAAGTAGTCATGAACAAAGAAAAAACAACAAGAAGAAATTAGATATCCTGATGGTGAAGATCAAACTTACCCTCAAGGAACTCAATGCCTATAATCGGCAGGAAGTAGTCAAATGATAACACCACTCCCTTTTGATCTCTGACTTTATTTGGGGATCTCTTTCTTTTCCTCTCTATCATTTTTTCTCTCTTATTTAGGGTTAGGAAGTTGAAAGGGTGGAAAGAGTGGAGAAAGACAGAAGAAAGAAGAACCCACAAAGTAGCAAAAGGTAATTACAGACAGGAGGGTTAGCACCCTGGCAATAAAGCACCAAATGACACACGGGACTCTCATTTGGAGACAGATTTGGAAAACCCATGACTCTTCATTAGAAACTGAGAACAACAGAAGAGAGGAACCACAATCCTCTCCAGTGGATTGACCATTGGCTTAACTGTGCCAGCAACAGAACACTTTGGATATACCAAGAATCATTTTACTCCTTGGTGCTGTAGAGGCCAGAATGGGTTAAAGACGTTCAGGTCATCTACTTCCCAGGGCTCTGATGGTCTGTCTTTCCCCATCTTGTATTCTAACTGCATCTTAGCTTCTACCTTAGGAGTCTTATAAATTATCTTCTTGTTCTTTTCCTTAATTTTAGGGTCTCTCGTAGTAGTGTAAGCTGGCCCAGAACCCACGGTGCCCCTGCTTTCATAGTGGATGTAGTGGGATTGCAGGCATGCTGTACAACTATGCCTGGCTACACATCCCTCTAGTAGGGAATTTATCCTTTGCCCACCTCCAAAGGACAGCTTTTTCTTACATACTTATTTTTAATCATATATATGCATGTGTGTTATGGAAGAATATACGCATCTGTGTGCATGTTTCTGGGATACCAGAAAAGGGTGCTGGATCCCCTAGAACTGGAGTTGCAGGCAATGTTGAACTGGGTACTGGGAACTGAACATGTGCTTGTAGCTGCTGAATCATCTCTCCAGCCCCTAGAGCAGTGGTTTTCAACCTGTGGGTCATGACCCCTTCGGGGGGATCACATATCAGATGTTTACATTATGATTTATAACAGGAGCAAAATTACAGTTATGAAGTGGCAGTAAAATAATTGTGTGCTTGGGGCCCTCACAACGTGAGGAATTGTATTAAAGGGGCACAGCATTGGGAAGATGGGACCCACTGCTCTAGAGGATGGTTCTGACCCTACATGTAAGCAGTACAGGAGGATTGTTCTAAGGATCTTTATGAATCAAAGAAGCCAACCTTCTTAATTTACATTTCAGTTAAATTAATTTGCATACTATTTTGCTGAGTTGTCTGATTAAGCACATGTCAGGTTCATGGTCCTCGCTCGTGTCTCTCTGAATTAGTGGCACATGTATATGCACATGCCAGGAGCAGGGTTGAAGACACATCCCTGCAATCTCAGCATACTGGAGGCAAAGGCAGGAGGATCAAGAGGTAAAGGTTAACGTGGACTGCATGAGGAGACACTATTTCTGAAAACAAAAGTTAAGGTACCATTTGTGGTTGCACAGGATACCACATTGTCTGTTCATCTGTTGATGGACATCTAGCCTGGCTCCGTTTCCTGGGTATTGTGAACAGCGTAGCAAACAGAAGTGTGCAGGTATCTCTGTGCTGTGTTGACTTAGAGTCGTTTGGGAATACTCTTACATAGTATATAAAGAGGTTGCGGTAGATATCCACAGTGGCGCTTCATAGAACTGTAAAGAAAAAATAAAATCATGGCATTTGCAGGAAAATGAATAGAACTGAAGATCGTTATGGTAAGCAAAGTAATCCAGACTTAGAAAAACAAATATCATGTGTTTTCTTCTGTATGTAGCACCTAGACTTAAAATTATGTATATGCGTGCGTGCGCGCGTGCGTGCATGTGTGTGTGTGTGTGTGTGTGTGTGTGTGTGTGCGAGCGCATGGTGTGGTGAAACTAGAAACGAGATCATCAAAGGGAGGGAAGAGATCTTAAGGAAGGGGAGGAAGAGTGATGGGATGTGTTAAGGAAGCAGAACGTAACTTTGCAGGAAGGAAAGGAAGGAAGGGACAAGGGGTCTAGGGAAAGATAGAGGCTGGAGGGGATGAACGAAAACGAAGTGTATGAAAATGTCTCAGTGAAACCAGTTATTTACTACTAAAAATTTAATTTAAAAAACGATTACAAAACCAAGCAAACATTCCAGACCGCATCCTCTGAGAAACAGGGTAGGACCTGCGCATGCGCAGTTTTCCAAGCTTTCTCCAGCTGACTTCAGGGCTAAGAGCTGGGGGCATGGGGAGAGGAGGATGGGCTGGAGACCCACATACTTTCTAGTCCCTGGCTTTTCCCACACACTGGCCTGCCAGTAAAAGCTAGAGAGATGGGGCCTGCCCTACTTTAGTGAGTTTAGGTGTGAGAGCTTGTGTGAACGGGTTTTGAAACCTAACCTATATAGTTTCAGAGGAGGAACTGGTAGCCAGCAGTCAGGCCCCACCTGCGAAGGGGCCTTGGGTGACATTTCCACACGGGTGCACATGGTCTGCTCGCTGCAATCCCTCCATGCTAAAAATGGGTAGAGAGTGGGTGGAGCTCAAAATACTTTAAGTGCAGAGGTGTGGGCAGCTTCCATGTAGCTAGGTAATTCTGGACAAATGGAAGCTTGTCTACATGCAGCTACATTTAATTCCAAAGAACTGGTGATATTCCCCCCAGGAATATATTAATTTCTCCTTCAGTTTTCTCTGCTTTGAGGTCTTTAGACCATGGGATTAGGGAACCCCAGGCACGAACAAGAGGCAGAAGTACAGAGTTAATGCTGGGAGAAACCTAAAGCTTGAATGAATGTGGGAGATAAAATTCAAGAAAAATATTACCTTGGTCTTAATATCAAACAACAGACACACACGTGTGCACATGTGCACAGACACGTGCACACCCCAGTAAAGTGCCTAGGTTTTAGCTACTATAGAACCCTCACGATACACAAATAACAGATATATATATAAATATTCCAAGATGTTGATAATGTTTTCTTTAAAATACAAGGGTTTTATATCTGGCAAACATCTGTTTGTTTCTGTTCATTACAGTTCATTCACTCTCTACATCACACATCGGCTACAGCAGAAAAATGAGTTAAGGATTATGATTTTATAAATGTGTATGTGTTATGATTTATATTATATATTATAAACATATTAAAAATAAATAATTATATATTTGAATATATAAAATATATTTGAATAAATATATGCATAAAGATATATGAGTAAGTAAGCTAAGCTTTTGCAGCTCTGATTAAACTATTTTGAACTTCTTAAAAACTCAACACACATACACGCCCCCCTAAGACTAGCATTTTCAAACTGTAACTCTGTCTCAGTTAGGGTTTACTGCTGTGAACAGACACCATGACCAAGGCAAGTCTTATAAGGACATTTAATTGGGGCTGGCTTACAGGTTCAGAGGTTCAGTTCAGTATCATCAAGGTGGGAGCATGGCAGCATCCAGGCAGGCATGGTGCAGGAGGAGCTGAGAGTTCTACCTCTTCATCTGAAGGCAGCTGGTGGAAGACTCATTTCCAGGCAGCTAGGGTGAGGATCTTAAGCCCACGCTGTCAGTGACACACCTACTCCAACAAGGCCACACCTCCTAATAGTGCCACTCCCTGGGCCAAGTACATGCAATCCATCCCAAACTCCTATCAGTGCTACTGTCTGAAGTGAATGTAGGAATCCAATCCCAGAGCTAGAGAGCTAGAGCAAATTGGGCAAGGCTGAAGAGTCTGCATTTGAAGCAAACATTTCAGCCACCACCAAGAACACTGTCCTAGAGGTGTACACATGTGGGCAGTTAGTCAGAAACATCCGTGTGCCACTGACTGAACCAACCATGCAAAATCATCACCTCTTCCCTAAGCTTGGCTGGGATGCCTTGTGGCAGAAGACAGGGTGTAAAAGGAACTCTTGGTCTTCTGGCAGGTTAAGGTGTGGGTACCATAGAATTTCATTATAAGATCAGATTTCTGACAGCTTACCCCCCACCCCCCGTACAATTGTGGGAATGGATTGCTATACCAAGACATCATATCTGAAGAGCCATCATTTAGTGTAAATAGAGTCAGCTTGTGTGTTTATTATGACAGTTTTTTCCAGATGGCTGTAATGTATCATATTCTGAATCGGTCCGTGATAATAATTTCCCAACAGATGTATGCATGGTATCTCAAGGGGAAGGGGGAGCGCTAGGGGAGGGGGCACTTTGGGCTGGCTGTAGCTGATTCTGGTTCTGGTCCACTGATTTTTTTTTTTTTTGTTTCTACCAGAAAGTCTGTAGTGGTAAATTAATTAAATAAATCCTGGCAGCGGCGTGTTCCTCACTACCTGCCCCAGTGTTTTCTGGGTTCCTGAATGAAAGACACACACACAGCCTTTATAGTTTGATAAGCCTAAAACAGCTCAGTGGTTGGGCCACTTTCTAACTTCCACATGGCTAACACACTCCCTCTGATAATCCCAGTTATCAGTTATTATATTCTGTATTATACCTTGGCTGCCCTGGACCCAGTTGGGCAGCCCTCTTGGGCCACACTCTCCTGGCTCTTAAATGGTGGCCATGCCTCTCTGTCCTGCATCTTCTCAGGTGTGGTGTCTCTCCTCTTCTCTCCTTCTCCCTGCATGGAGGATCACCTTCTCTTCCCTTTCTCTCTGTCCCTAGCCCAGGAATCCTAAAAGTCCCGCCTCTGTCTCCCTGCCCAGCCATTGGCTGTTGACATCTTTATTTACCAATCAGAACCAACTAGGGACAGGGTCCCTGGATGTCTTACACATGCATGCTAGTGTGAACAGTTTTAGAGACACAAATTAATATAAGAATACAAGCAGCTGCAAAGTCTTCTGTTAAGGAAAGGGTTTCATGGCTTCAGTAAGTCTTGCAAGGCAGGTTACCTACCATTCCACAAATGAGTAAGATAAGACATGAGGCCTTGCCCGGGTTTTGAGAGTTTTAAGCACAGCATAAAAGTTTATGTGAAAGAGTTCAGGAAGGCAACCCACTCATCATGGCTAGCTTTTTGTCAACTCGATGACACAGGTTAGAACCATCTGAGAAGAGGGACTCGAGAACGTGTCTCTGTATGTTTGGCCTGTTCACAAGCCTTGTGGGGGCGTGTCATTGATTAATGATTGATATGGGAGGGCCAGGCTCACTGTGGGCGGTGCCACCCTCAGACTGTGGGTTGTACAAGAACACAAACTGAGCGAGCCACTAAGCACTCCTCCACGGCCTCTGCTTTAGAGCCTGTCTCCAGGTTCCTGCTTGAGATCCTACACCGACTTCCCTCCGTGATGGCACATGACCTGAGAGTTATAAGCTGACAGAAGGTAGCCTCCCCAGGTAGGCTTTGGTCAAGGTGTGTTATCACAGCAATAGAAATCTTGACTAAGATACCACCTGAGCACCAGCCTTCCATTCCTTCACTCTGTGGCATTGTCCCATGACATCATAGTCTGCAGCTCAGCTTGCACAGGGGGCTGACTCTGGTCACCAGCTTCCTCCTAATGTATTCAAACTGGACACTCCCCCCTGTCCTTGGCCCTCCTCTCTGCCTACTCTGGCCTCACTTTCCCAGGAAATCTGATCTTCTGTTTTTCCTTTCTACTGCTTATGACCAATTTAACAAATAATACAGACCATTTCTGTATCATCACCTTGACTGTCTAAACCCTACTTCGCAATCTTGGAGTAGTGTTGATCACCCCCAAACTGTTGAGATTTAAGCATATGTTCCTTATCTCCTCTACAAGACACAAAAAGAAAAAAGAAATTTTTTTTTGTAGCAAAAAGGTAGTGGGTTCTGAAATTCCCTCCTTCCCCCCCTTTGCCCCTCCCCAGCTTCACTGACCCCCTGGCAGCTGTCAGGGTGACTTCATCCCACATCCATACCTCTCTGTTTGCAAACTTGGGGAGACAGAGAAAGTATGGGGATGGGGATGGGCGGGAGTGGTGACTCTGCTCTAAATCTTCTGGAAATAAGCCTTCTAGACCATAGGATTCTTGAAGGAGCCAGGAGAGCATGCAGTCTGAACACAGTCTGTTGGGAGCTGCACCACTTTATCTGAAGCTGATGGCTTCTGAAAGATGTACGTTATAGACCAAGGCAATGTCATGTTGACTGAAGGTGACTATAACAGGAGTCTGATACACCCGTTTACTCCGTTTGTGTGCAGCAAGTGTGGACTCCTTTACTGAGCACGTATTATGATCCAGGCCTTTTTTGCCAGGACTTGTGGCTGATTGGTGAGCACATCGATCGCTTCCTTCTGGGGTGAGCGAACAGCCCTAGAAACCCTCAGTAGCTAGGGAGGTAAGGAGTTCTTTGAGCAATTCCACACGCTGTGAAATGCTCTTTGGGTAAAGGCTGTCGTGGGGAGAGGTGTGAGTGCGAAGGAACGGCTGTTTGAGATTCTGAGTGGGGAAAGGCAGGTCTAAGCAGGATGCTTCAGCTAAACGCAGCAGGAGAGGGAAGAGAACACTGAACTGAAAATCAGGACATAAGTGCCTGCCTGTCTCCTTTGTCCCAGCTCCCGAGGTGTCTCTTCATCTCCTTTGTTTTTTACACTGGCAAAGTATGAGAAGCACTGAATGTCATGCCTGGAGCAGGCAATGACTCACACTTCCCGAGTGCCCGGGGCTTGCCTAAGTGTGTCATCTGCACTAATTCCTTGAATTTTCTCAACTTCCCCAGGAAAGGGCAAGGTTTGGATATCCATGGAACAGATGAAGATACTATACAAAGCACGATACAATCTGACGCTCAGAACTGGTGATAGATAACATCCTAGGCATGCTCAGTGTCTTAGGGTTTCCATTGCTGCAAAGAGACACCATGACCAAAGCAACTCTTGTAAGGGACAATATTTAATTGGGGCTGGCTAACAGTTTTCAGAGAATCAGTCCATTATTATCATGCTGAGACGCATGGCAGTAGGTTAGCAGACATGGTGCTGGAGGAGGAGCTGAGAGTTCTACTTTTTTATTTTTTTTGGTTTTTTGAGACAGGGTCTCTCCGTATAACCCTGACTGTCCTGGAACTCACTCTGTAGACCAGACTGGCTTCGAACTCAGAAATCCGCCTGTGTCTGTCTCCATCTTGATTCGAAGGCTACCAGAAGGAAACTCCCTCTGCAAGAAGCCACAAAGAGGCTTTCTTCTGCACTGGGTGGAGCTTGAGTGTAGGACCTCAAAGCCCATCCCCACAATCACATGCTTCCTCCAACAAGGCCACGCCCACTCTAGCAAGGCCACACCTCCTAATAGTGCCACTCCCTGGGCCAAGGATGTTCAAACCACCACACTCAGTCTTCAGATGGGCCAGCTTTTGTTCATTTCTGACCTCCTCATTTACATCCTGCCTGCTAGAATAGATTCCCTTTCTTGACTAGGGAAGCTTCCAGGCTTGCTTTGTACTCCCATGTGCACGTCAGTGGTGAAGCAGCTTTTAACTGCGGATTAGCCTGCGTAGAAAAAAATCGTCTGCTATCTTCCCCAGCCAGCAAAACCTCTTTGAATCCCACTTAGCAAATGTTTGTTGAGAACCTACTAAGTGCTTAACATGACTCTAGAGACCATGCCAAGACACAAGCTTCACACAGTCAAAGTCAAATGGGAAAAAAAAATACATGTGATCAACAATTCAGTAAACCAGTGCTTACTGGGAAAAGAAGAAGACGGTCTGTCAAACAGACAATGTTCTTAGATTTAGTTAGCGGTTTAACAAGTGAGCATACAAAGTCATATGGTTTCATTCTCCTCTTTTCTTACCCTGCCATTCCCCCATCCCCTTTGCTCCTCCTTTGCTCAACTCATTTGTTTTCTAAATAAAGTAGGTAGCTAGCCAAAGGCAGAATTTGTTGCTCTTTTACATCTGAATTGTCTGAGTTTTTTTTCCCCCAAAGTAACTTGATTTCTTCTTAATTACCTATTGTTTTATTGTAGTTTTTTCCTATTGTCCAATTTTTTTTTTTTTGGTTTTTTTGTTTTGTTTTGTTTTTGTTTTGTTTTGTCTTTTTTGAGACAGGGTTTCTCTGTGTAGCCCTGGCTGTCCTGGAACTCACTCTGTAGACCAGGCTGGCCTCGACCTCAGAAATCTGCCTGCCTCTGCCTCCTGAGTGCTGGGATTAAAGGCATGCGCCACCACTGCCCGGCATGTTTTTGATCTTTTAAAACATTTTTCAATTACGTGTACGCGTGTATGTCTGTATAGCTTTGTGCGTGTGAGTGCAATACCAGAAGAGGCCAGAAGACGGCACTAGATCCCTGGAGCTGGAGTTGCAAGCAGCTGTATGCTGGGAACTGAACTTGGGTCCTCTACAAGAGTAGTACCAGTTTTTCTCAAGCCTTTTTCCCTGCCCCTAGGTTTTAATCTTTAAAAATTACAGATAAGGAACCTAATCTTTGAAGACATTCCTTATAATCAGAATAGTAACAGTTGAGGGGAAATCCATGCCTGATAGGCTTATTTCTCGGTTGAGAAGGAACTGGGTTCTAGTCCCAATAAGACACTGATCTGGCTTTCCCAGCAGAGCCAGGGCTCTTGTCCTCCCCGCCCCTTTCATTCAGAGTCGTCCTAAAATAAACAGGGAAGGGGGCCTGCCTGCCACTTCCCTAAGCGACTGGCCTCATCAGTTATGATTACAGCTCTGTATTTGTTTTTCAAAAAGATGAAAAATCACAGGAGTTCCTTATTTGAATTTTAATAGAACAGCACTTTCCGCGTCGCCAGAAAGTGATTTTGTGTGGTAAGCAGGCAGCCTCTCCAGGCAGAGTTTGATTTCCCTCTTCCTAAATCATTTCTTTTGTCTGAAGTCGCATCTGAGGAGGCAAGAACACCACCACGAGAGATTGTGAAAGATCTGCCGCGCAGAAACAAGCCCCTGGGAAACACAAAAATTCAGTGTTTGAGCGCATAGTCCACAGTAAGCTTCTGGGGTGGACCTTCTCCCGGCAGCCCCTGCGCTGGACCTTTTCTTTTTCTCTTCCTGTGGCTGAACCTGTCTCCTCAGCCTCAATCATGTTAGGCAAGTGCTATACCATTGAACTGAGCCCCTCGCCCTTTTTTGGAGACAAGGTCTTACTTGTTGACTAAGCGAGTCTTAAGCGCTCCAGATTCTTCTACCAAAGCCTTCTATATAGCTGATTTCAGGCCTGAGACAGAAAGCCCCAAAACAATTACTTTTTTCTTTGAGACAGTCTCTCTGCAGAGCCCATGCTGGCTTTGAAGTCATTCCCCCAGTGCTGGGATCGCATGTGTGCCACCATGCCTAGTGGCAAAATACTACCATTTTGTTTGGTTGATTGAGCTGGAGTCTCATGTAGCCTGGGCTAACCCCCAAGTCGATAGGTAGTCAAGGATGACCATAAACTCCTTATCCCCCTGCCTCTAGCTTTCAAGCGCTGGAGAGACAGCCTTGTGGCACCACTCCCTGGAGAAGATGCTTTTTAAGGAACAGAATATAAGTTGCCACATGAGTATTTGAGTAGGCTGGATATGACATCCTGAGCCATCAATGGCTTTAGTATTTCACATGGAAACCACGTGGTAGCAGGAAGAGCAGTAGTTAGCCTGGCTCTGTGAACTCTGATAGGTTTTTTGTTTTGTTTTGTTTTTTTAAATGACATCTCTATCTTCTGTAACTATGCCCGTTGGGGTGGATGTCATCTTGCCACAAATTAGAATCACCTGAGTAGGGAGCCTCACCTGAAGAACTGTCCCAATTGCCTTGATAGATGTGGAGAGACCCACTGGATCACCAGCCACACCTGGTAGTATCATTCCAGATAAGAAGAACAGAAGGAGAGTGGCTGTGCTTTTGCTCCCTGGCCTTCCCCTTCCTCTGAGAATCATCTGCCCTGTTGCTGCTACTGTTTCCTGGCAGCAGAATCAGTGTTTCCAAACTCTCATTGTGGAATAAGAACCAGCAGTCCCCCAGGAGCTTCCAATCATTTGGCGTCAGATTGGTACTGCTGTACCCTATGGTTGTTGGGCCCCTGTCCCAACCCCCCAGCAAGTGACAGCCATTGGGAGACTACTCCAATTGCTGAGATGCACAGCCTCTAGGACCAAGTAACTTCTAGATCTCAGCTCTCCAGTGGGATTCTGTTGTTGTATTTCGAAGCTGACTTAATAAGTTTGGTGAGTGAGTGTGTGTGTGTGTGTGTGTGTGTGTGTGTCCATCTGCCTGTCCATCCATCTGTCCATCCATCTCATAGGTTCTGTTCCTCTAGAGAACCTTGACTAATCCAGTAACCACCAACTGAAATTTAGCATGTCCTGCAATTACAAATGTAGGCACAGTCACAAGGCACAGCAGCACCTGTGACTTCATTACCAGAATGAATCTTTTTCTCAGATCATGTGAGCTGTTGCAGATGTCAAGGGATACTAAGTGCTTGCTACCGTGGATCAGCACTAAGAATCATCTGTGCTGCTAGATCTCATTATTTTCTGTTGCTATAGAAGCACAGATATCATCATGCCATGATGTGTGTGTGTGTGTGTGTGTGTGTCTGTCCATGCACATGGCCGTGCAGTGAGCTCTCTTATGCATGCATGTGTGGACACCAGAGCTCATCTTTGGGTGTCTTTCTCTTTTGCCCTTTACCTTTCTTGTTGACACTGAGTTTCTCATTGAATCTAGTGTTTGTTGTTCATCTGGATAGATGAGACATAGAACCCTGGGGATTTTACCAGCCAGTCTGTTAGAGGGGCCCATGTTTCCCTAACTGTTAAAGACCTCTTAGGAGACTCTCAGGATAGTCTCACTGCAAAATCAGATCTTCCATGCAGCAAAAAGGCCTACAGAAAGATCCATTTAGTGTCCTCCCTGTGGTTTTAGTCACCTCTTTTCCTCTAACAAAAATCTCAAATGCAGTCCACTTGTGAAAGAATCATTTGATTTTTTTAACTCCCGGTTAAAATGGGATCAGTTTTGAGCTGTTCAGGAGCTGGCTGTCTCTGCAATGAATTATCAAGGTTTGCTCTTCTCTGCCCCGCCTTCCCGGCGGCTGTTTACCATGTGGTTCTTTTACTACTGAGTCACAGGCAACTGATAAACAAGCAGAGCAGCCAGAGCAGATGACACTCAGATCTGATCATTTGCCTATATTGCTGAGAAGCTGGAGATGGATGGAGGCTACAGTGGTGATTAATTAAGTCTTGGAATACTTGTGGCTTTTAATTACCATTCCATGTGTGTTCCAATGTCCTCCTCCCTGACCCCGAACTCCTGTGGCTCTAATGAGGCACTTATCAGAAGTTATTTTGTATTGTTAGTTATCTTTGCATGCAAAGATATCTCCATGAGCCTTCTCTTGTACCGCCTCCAGTACTGAGCTTACAATAGATCCCCCATGTAGGCAGGGCAACAATAGATCCTCCCAGTAGGCGGGGCGACAATAGATCCTCCCAGTAGGCGGGGCGACAATAGATCCTCCTTAAGTAGGCCGGGCTGAACTGAATATCTAGCTATTGTGCATATTTAGTGGGCCTTCATGCTTGAAGATGCCCGGGCAAACATGCTGATTTTCTTTTCCTACCTTGCATTTGTTTCTGCCGCATCTGTTCTACAAGCACTGAACTATGGGGTAAGTAGCCGTTACGCTGACATTAGATGAAAATAATAAAATCACTTCCTTTAAGGAATTTGGGGCTGAGGGAACACCAGACAAAGAATGCAGGGTTGTGAAACAAATATGACAAAGGGATGGTCCACTCTTCACAATGGGTGTTATAAAAAAATAATGCTAGGGGCAGAACTCGAAGAATGATTAGGGTTCCATCACTAGGGAGAGAAAAGTGGCCATCTTCCAGACCAGAGGGCCTTGAGCCTGTCCCTGCTGGAGCAGTACACGGAGCTCCTCCTGCCCCAACACTTGTTCCTTCTCCTCTCTCCTCTTCTCTTAGCTTTGTATCTGGGCTGATGCTGAGGAAGGCAGGCTATGCTCCCTGCCCCAGCCCGGCCCCTGCCCCAGCCCCACTCACGAGGCAATGACGGCCATTCCATTTCTCTTTGCCAATCTGTGACGTCAGGTGGGCACGTGACCACACTCTGGTTGGTGCGATCTAAGGGGAAGTCTGCATAGAGACTTTCTTAGACATAAAATGACAGCGTCTCACTGGGAGAAAGTTAGCCTTTCCTTTCTTGTCTTGAAAAATTCACATGATGCTTGCAGGTGTAGCAGCTATCTTATGACAGCAGAAAGATAATAAGCGCCTGGGGGCTTTTGGAGAGTAACACTGAATAGCAACCAGTACTGGCAACTGGACTCCTTGTGTTCAGGAGAAAAAATTAACCCCTGCTTGCCTAGGCTATAAGTTTAGGCTTTTCCTCCCTTACAGCTAAAAGTCCACTCAAACTATTTCCATACACCGTTTCGCCGTCTCCTTGGTGAACACCGATGAGATCACTAGAGACACCCTGAGTTTTACTGGTTGAATAGCCCAAGCCGCTGCCCTCTGGGATCTAGCCCTTCCTCCCCTTCAGCCTCTTCCGTCATTTTGGGAAGTCCCCAAGAGAATAACTTTGAGAAACTTCCCTATTTTCTGCATTCTTCCTGAAATATAAAGACAGGGGAATGTTTTTCCCACTGACTCAGGCAGATGTTCTTAGTGTCCTGTGTCTGGTTAAAGTATGCTCTCTATTCTGATCCACCCATCTCATTTTCATACCTTTCCCTTGTGGTTTCCACAGACATCTCGAATCAAAGCTCCTCCTTCAGAACATATCACCCTAGGCCAGTGGTTCTCAGTTTGTGGGTCATGACTCCTTCTGGATCCAACAACCCTTTCCATGGGTTGCCTAAGGCCATCAGAAAACACGGATATTTACAATATGATTGTAAATCGTGGTTGGCATCACCAACCATGAAGAACTGTGTTAAAGGGTCACATCGATAGGAAGGCTGAGAAACACTGCTCCAGGCTAATGGATCCCTCAGGATTTGCAGGTCCACACAGCTTCTCGGCAGCTAGCTGGAGTCTAAGCCCCAGTGCAGGACCATATGAAGGATAGAGAACATCGTACCATCAAAGACAGGCAGGCAGGGCCTGGTGTATCCAGGCTAGTGGGCTACGTGGGGGTGTGTTGACAGCACCTTGTCCTCTCTACCCTGGGGCTTGCTGAGGAGAGCCTGCCAGACAGAACCTTTAGGCTTCTCACCATCAGCCAACAGTGGCTTTGTCTGGATGCAGGACACTGTTGCCAAGTAGAGTGGAGTCCTTAGAGGACCATGACATAAAAATGCTGAGGAAATAATAATGAGTGGTTGGAGGAGGAACTTCAGCAGAAGTTCAACAGGAAGTTATCTGGTGTGCCTTCCTTTTTAAAAGACAATGAAGGATGTCCAGGATAATGAACCCTGGGGCCAGAATCCCAACCAATCCCACCTAAAACAGTCTCCTTATAAACAGAGGAGGAACTAAGACGTCAGAATGCTGAAACAGACGGGAGTCAGGCACGGTGGCATACAATTGTGGAAGTCCTCAGGAGGCTGGGGAAAAAAATGACATGAGTTCAAGACCAGCCTGGACTACACCACAAGCCCATGTCTCAAAATAAACAGGCAACACTCAAGATCTGAGATGTGAGAAAACGAGTCTATTACACATGTTGGGACCACAGTGGGGATTAGTCACCAGGACCAGGGGAACTGTCTGAGATGACTTCCGCCTTTCATGAGAGCGGGGGTATAATGTGGTATACTCCAGGGAAACTAGGGAGTTACAAAGGGAAAAAAGTACAAGAAAATTGATTTGAAGAGTCTGTGAAACGATCAAGGGAGATGTCCAGGAGGTATTTAGATATAGAGATCTAGTCAGGGTAACTAGGTGCAGCTGTCTTAGGGGCATCGGCACACGGTGACCACGGGCACTGGGGAGAGCAAATAGAGAGGATACATCAGTAACAAGGAGCGTGCCAACAAAGAGTACATGACTTCAATTGAAGGACCGGGTCTAACGACACAACACTGGTGGGCTTCAGTGAGGCTCTGTGTGTGTGCGCACGTACACATGTGTATGAATATGTTGACGGTGTATCCATCTATCTCATTTCTAGTTAATTTTTAAATATATTATTAATATGTGTGTGTAAGTGAAAGAGAGTGTATGTGTGTATGTGTGCATGCGTGTGTAATGTATGCCACAGTATGCATGCGCATGTGGAGGACAACCCTCAGGAGTCAGTTCTCTCCTGCCTTTGTCTGGGTTCAAACTCTGGCTTGCTCAGCAAGCACTCTGACCACTGAGCCATCCTGCTGGCTCTGGCCTCTACTTTCTCTGAGCTTTTGGCCTCTTTGCCATCTTCTTTCCACAATGCTTTTCTAATGGGCAGAGAACAATGTTGCCTGACAGTTTCAGGAAACCACAGCTTAAAGTTCCTCACCCTTTGCAAAAAAAATTCTGTTTTTGACACATTGTCTCCCTATGTAGGGTAGGGTTGCCTTGAACATGGGACTTTTCTGTCCCAGCTTGGAATGAATGCTAAGATTATAGGCTAACATGATTTGCTCAGTAAAAGACTATTATTCTCCACCATACATATGACCATCCCCGGGAAATGCTTTCATTGGCTTTGTTTGCAAGGATCATGTAACCTATACCAGATCTCTGACACTTGGATTGCCCAGATTTGAGTCACATCTGGATGGGAGGATGTGTTCCCAGAAGAACAAGACTGCGAAGGCTTTCCAGGCATGGAATAGTAGTTACCATGGTTCTCAGCACATCAGCATTTAAAAAGCCAGGAGGAGGAAGGAGACACAAAGTTGATATGTCAAAGTAGATCAACAGCTTTTCAGAAGCCAAGATGTGTTTGCGACTCCTTTCCTGCTTCTCCTCCCCACCATCTAGTACCCTGCCTTAACATTCCTGTAATCAACAAGTGTATGTGGAAAAAAATCCCAGACACCACACTCGACAGGCAGGGGGGTACTTGTCAGAAAAAGAAAAGACAAAGACTAACATGCCCAGAAATCTGATTTGGGCAATATACAAAAGCATTTTTTTCTCCCAGTATTTGGCCACCATGAACACAGATATTAATAGAATCTCTAAAAAGAGCCAATCTTTTCAGGTTTTGGATGGCACCGTCATATCAGTTTGAACCCAAGTCATTCCAGAGGAGGATGACATTTGAGGAGTGCCTTGAAGAAACTGAGTTGTGATCTGTAGCTATGGTCCTGCTGCTGTGTGCTGGGGCTCGCCGTAATTTCATGCTGCATTTGAAAGCCTGCAGGGGAGACACCTTGATTGCTACGGATGCCATATAGGAAGAAGAATGCTAATCAAACCTTATTAATCGACAACATACTTCCAGCTTTCAGGAACAGATGCTAAGGGGGAATGAAACCTTGTAAGCCGCCAGTACCTACCAACACCCCCTCAGGTACCTAACTATTGTTTTTCTTAACATGTACCTTTTCTGTCCACTAGGGGGAACACTAGCGTATGCCAAAGCGTGGCTTTTTCTACACCCCATTCGCTATGCCCACGAAAACTATATGACTAAATCCTCCAGCCTGTAATGGCCCAAAGATCTAACCAGATGTCATATTTTTTTCAAACAGATAGAGTATATCATTCAAAGTATGTTAAGAAAACGCATTGCTTAAATTTTCAGTAGACTCAGAACCGTCTTAGTGAAAATTTCTCTTGTAAACAGAAGTTTCTAGCCAGGGAGGCAAAGGGGAGGGCTAATTATTTGTCAGAGTCTTTGCTTATTAAAATATAGAAAAACGTTGAATCTGTGCCCTTTCAATTTTAAAAAGCTTAATTTTAAATACCTGTTAGACACTAGTATGATCTTTATGCTCAGCGGAGTTCTCAAAGTATTATTGGCACCCAGTTGATAATTATTGTAATTATTATAAGCTTGTCTAACATAATTATAGTATAAGACTCTTCCCTCTTCAACACAAAGCCACTTTCAAACAAAGTTTGAGAGGCTATGTAAATTAACAAATAACCGAAATGCCACACTTAGCTCTGTGCTCGGTGACTGCCCTTCCTTCTTCTCAGTTCTATATTTTTTTGTGGCAGGGTACTGCATTTTTCCTTTTATAGTCTCTGTTGAGAATGTCAACCCATGAATTGGTAAGCATGTATTGTGCATATGCCAAGTCAATGTGTTTGGAGCTGTAGATTCCTCAAAGACTGACACCCACCCCTGCAGTTTCCTGCTTTTGCAGAAACATTCCGACAACATCTACTCAACACTGACCCTGTGTAATGCCCTGTAAACTGCATAGAATGGGACAGCATTGCTCCTGGCTATGCCCTCAGCCCTATCACATGCCTGGTACCAGTAGAGCCCAGAGGGTTTCTTGCTAAGGACATAAGCAAGTAAATGAAAGATTCAAGACATGAAAGTTTTGGGGACACAAAGGCCTTTTCTCCCACAGATCTCTAGGGAAACTGAGAATGCTAAGCATTCGGGGCCTCTCCTCAAGGAGGAAATAAAAATACCTGTTTTCACTGTCTAGAAAGCTGGGGGTAGCTGGGCAGTGGTGGCGCACACCTTTAATCCCAGCACTTGGGAGGCAGAGGCAGGCGGATTTCTGAGTTCGAGGCCAGCCTGGTCTACAGAGTGAGTTCCAGGACAGCCAGGGCTACACAGAGAAACCCAGTCTTGAAAAACCAAAAAGAAAAAGAAAAAGGAAAAGAAAGGTGGGGGTGAATATTGTTGATGGCCCTGTGACCTTTTTGCTATCTGCAGCAGCAGATCTCACCTTTTTGTTATAGAGTAGACCTCACTCAAGCCCCCCACAATGTTTATGCCAGACTCTCCCTCCCTAGCTTGCAGGTAGTAGAAGCCATCTTTATGGGGGATGTCCTGTGTACTGTATAGTCTGCCGACTCTCTCTGTGCTATCTGAGTCAGAGACCACACTAGATTCTAGGCCTTTTAGATGTAGACCCCACCCTTGTGGTCACGTGTACTTTATAAAGAAGTTTCTAAATACTCACACCTTAAGCTTGATTCTGCACCTGGAATTGGAATGATTGTTGCCTGGAAACCTGGAATGGAAATTATTGTTGCCTGGAAACTTTTTCCCAAATTGTACTGTTTTAAACACACTGACAATGAACCACCTGGTACCAGACTCCCCAAGTCTGATCCAGGATGGTGAAGTCGATCTGAACCAAGTTTTTATTCTCACCTCTTCGTGGATCACTGCCTTCGTTGATACCTGCAGGATCCCCACCCACCATGAAAGGAAATGTAGAGAAATACTAAGATGCTGTCCCTGACCTCAGAAGAATTAACAGTGATATAAAAGAGCACATGGCCTAGTTTATCTACCTATCAATCCTCCCATCCATCTACCATCCACCCATCTATCCATCTATCCATCCATTCATCCATCCAACCATCCATCCATTCATCCATCCAACCATCCATCCATGCATCTATCCATCTGTCCACCCATGCATCCATCCATTCAACCATCCATCATCCATCCATCCATCTATCCATCTATCCATCATCCATCTATTCATCCATCCATGCATCTATCCATCTATCCATCCATCCATCATCCATCCATCCATCTATATTTACCCATCTACCCATTCTCCAGAGCCTTAAACATGCTAAGCATATATTCTCCCACTGAACTATATCCCCAACTCTATTGTCATTTTCTTAAAGGAGCCAAGAGTCTACTAGAGAGCTTTTGATAAAACTTAAAGACTCACACAAAAAGTGGCAGACAAATAGGAGTTTGCAAAGTAAGAAAGAAGGGAGGTAAAATGACCAAAAAAGTGAAGACCTAGAGGCAGAAAGGGCCCAGCTTGCTTAAGAAACGTGGCCAACCCTGCTAAAAACAGTACCAGTCATATCCTTGCTCTGGTCTAAGAGCCCTTAACCTGAGTAGGAAAGTCCCTGAGTACATAGTTGATATTTTCAACAGTGTCTAGGGTAAGAGCTAAATGATGAACCTAAGTTTATGTGCCGGGTAAGACGGAAGCTGGAGGAGCTATCTCAGCTGGGTCTGTTCATGGGTCAGGTATAGTCAGGCTCTTGGGGCTTTGCACCCTGAAGCAATGGGACTTCCCCACCCCCTTCTGCCATAGGCTGGTTTGTTTAATCCACTCAGTCTGTTTCATGGCAAGACACGCAGGGAAGGGTTGGCTTGAGAGTCAAGACTATGTGTTTAATGCCTGTTTCTTGGGGCCTCTCATCCATGCTGATGCTAAACATATGCCTTCCAAAAGGCATGTGTGCTGTTACCTCTGGGTTTTTTAAGAGACCAAGTAAATGTGGTTTTATCATCTAGTTTTTGTCTTTGGCTTTAGTTAGGCTCTGTCACACATACAAATGGAAACATTTTTGAACCCCTTTCTTTCTACACTTTATCAAATGAGCTTGTGATCCTAATATGGTTTATATCAGTGTCTCTCCCTAGAGGCTGAAGTCTGCCTGCAGTGATGAGAATTTCTCCCTGTTCCAATGCAAACCTTTTCCTGAGGAGACACTATACACATGACTACTCACCCCAGAAAGGCAGTTATGACAGACCAAAGTACAGATACCACCAAAGTCACTGAAGTCCAACTCGGTGAAGCAGTGAGTGTTCACCAAGCTGTAGTTTGTTAATCTGCTTTAAACGCCTCACTGGCGGCTGCGCGTGCGCTTCTCGGACCCGCCCCAGTATGTGGATTCAAGAATGAAGGACACATGCACAGCCTTTTAGTTTATATATCTTAAACAGCGAGATGGCTGGGCACTTCCAAACCTCCTTGCATCTAACACATGCGCTCCTCCGATACTCCTGAATTATTACTTACTAAAACCTATATTCCATCCTGGCCACCATGGAGCCGGGCCTGCAGCCTTCCTGGGCCACAATCCCTGACTCTTGTATGTTCGCAGTGTCTCTGTCCTTCTGTCCTACACTTCTCAGGCAGAAACCTTCTCCTCCCGGTAATGGAGATTGATTCTCCCCCTTCTTCCTTTGCCTGGGAAATCTAAAGCCCCGCCTCTGTCTCCCTGCCCAGCTATTGGCCGCCAGCAACTTTATTTACCAATCAGAACCAACTGGGGGCAGGGACATGTAAATTCCCAATTTGGGAACCCAATTAACATAAGCAATAAACCAAATCCACAGGAAGTGAGTTTTATTGGGGTTACTTATGGGAATATAGGTGATGGGTCACTTACAGGAGCAGGAATGACTCAAAGACCGCTGCATCACCAAAGCCACCCACAGAACTGGTGACAGCTCACAAAGCTGGGAACCTGGAGCACACTGCACAGCCTGCACACAGTTCAACAGGTTGAAGAGTGTCCTTTCCAGGTGCCTTAGGTGGTATAAACCTCTTCCAGGCAGCCTGGATGATTTATGCTTCTTCCAAGCAGCTGGTCTGGTATCTGAGTCTGCAGCTTGACTTGTTTAAGAGTCTTCTTTGCAGCTCATCTCTACTCTAACTGGGACTCCAGGGACTCTAGGCTTTTATTGCTTTTTCTGATAGGACCCTCCCACCAGTGAATCTAGTCAGTTTCAGGGACTTCCTGAAGATACTTTGAATTGTTTAGTTTCCTGCAGGATGGGGTGTTTCAATCTTAGAGGAAACAAGAACAATAATCCCCCCAAAGAGAACTAATCTCACATGAAGGTACAGAAAAGGTGAAGTGTAGACAGACTTAGCTGCCTACAAAGAAACCACTCCTGCTTACAGCCTAGGAGTTAGGAAGATTTTGGTTGTTTATACCAGCCAGTCTGTGGGACTCTACTATGAAAATCATAGGAAACTAATACAGTGACCTAACATAGCACTGGGGTCTCAGCATCAAATAACAGTAATAGTAACAGTGTCACTATTTACTGAGCAGGTCCTGTGATCCAGGCATTGGGTTACCTCTGTGAGTCATGACTATCCCCATCTCCACCCCCCCAATATTCTATGAGGATGCTGAGACTCACAGAGCCCAAGGCTACCTAATTACAAAACTACTAATTGGAAGCATAGGATCTAAAATTAAGGTCTGTCTAGAGCCATTATATTCTGGTACAAAGAAAATGGCTTCTCTTCTTTTGGACATACACAGCCCCTGTGTCAGAGGGCAGGGACTAGTGAGCAGAGGGCTGGTTGGTTTTCAGTCCCTCCTTGGGCAAGCCGCCACCTTACAATGAGCTGCTCTGTAGCACAGGTGCTCAATTGTTATATTGGACCAGCTAGGGGTTGAAGTAGCTGGAGTAGCACCAGAAGGTAGAAATCCATGGGCACATGGGGATCATGAGTGTTGGGGTACAGACCCCACCTACACACAGTTGAGAAAGAGGCTGAGGGGCTCCTGATGGTCTTTAGGGGAACCATTAGGCTTCCCTTCAGCCCTGTTCTGCTCACTGGCCCCAGCACACCCCAATATCTCCATTCTTTCAGTCAGCAAGAAATCTAGTTTGTAGGATCACGTGCTAGGATGACCTACTGCCCTTTTTACCACCACCATTGCTGTCCCTACCATTACCGCAGACCAAAAAGCCCAAGAAATGCTTCTCTGGCTATTTTATTTGACTCCAACTGTAAGCATCTATGTCTTTCTTCACAATTAAAGCTCAATTTTGCTCTAAAATTTGCAGCTTTCATGATGAGGGAAAAGGGACCTTTGACACTGTAAATATTTAATCACCCTTGAGATGTCCAATAGATGAAGGAATGGATGTTACAGATTGGCTGGCACTGAGGAGCAAAGTACAGAAGCCATAGCAGTGGGGTAGGGGGTGGTTTGGGGTGGGGGTAACTTTCTAAAACATGCCATCTTTAGAGCTTAAAGTGGCTCACATTCCTATTACCTAAGTGTGCCTGAGCTCTGAAGAAAGCAAGAGTATCCAACTTACCTCTTTAAATATTGGGTGGGGTGAGCTAAGATGAGGTCTGGAGGTGAAGAAGTCTGGCGATCTCCTAATTCTGTTTTGGTAACCATGAATAGACATGAAATTTCTAGACTATATCGAGGTGACTGCTGGAGTTCAGACTTGGGGGGAAAATGTCTAAAGAGAGAAAAAAAAGCTGTCTGTTCGGTTTTGTGTCTTGTTTGAAAATATACTTCAAACATTCAACAGTATTTCAGAGATCATAACGGCCTGTGCCCCCACCACCTCCTGAGCCCTTGGCCCCCGGTAGTCCAGATTCACTTTTAAGTACTTTTAGTTTTATGTTTTAACTGGAAAAAAATGATCTTGCCCAGTAGGGTTTCCATTTGTTTCTATCAATGGGCTGAATTTAGTTTAGGAAAGGCCATGGAGAAAGAACGAAATGTGCCTTCCCCCACCTTGCCAGATCTGGATGCACCAACCATTTGGAAATAAAGGATGTGCACTTTGCCAGTTGTCCCTGCTCTTCTGTATCCTTCTTTGAGGTGTGTTGAGTTGACAGTTATATTCTGGCAGGAAGCAAGTGATATGAACGGAAGCATTAAAGGGGTCGGGTGATGGTTGAGGTATGGGTAAAGGGGGCAAACCAAAGCTGGCATCAGTAGGAGGCGCTGCATGCCACGGGTCCAGGGAACAGGGTGAGGGGTACCGAGTAAACCAGGGCACTGAGAAAGGACACCCCGTGGAACCAGTGGCCTTTTAGTGGTCACAGCAATTATACAGATTATCAGGTAGGGATCTGGAGGACTAAGTACCCCAGCTTCACCCTAGCTCTCTACTTCGGGGTCTTCCATAGCGCCTTCCATTGGCTGGATCCAACCAGAAGCCAAAAGGCAAGGGCTATGTCCATAGATGCAGATTTCCGGTATAGAACGGGATGGGAAAAGCAGGGGATGATAGGGAGAACGGAAACCTGCGCAGCACGGATGGGCAAGAAAAAATACGTAGAAAGGATTGGAGAAGGGAGGGGTAAGATTAGGTTCCTGGGGTTGGGATCCTGACAAACTCATGGTGCTGTATACAGGAAACAGGCGCAGATCCCCCACCCCTCCCTTCTTTCATTTTAAATCACATCTTAGTAAAAGATTTTTGACAAGACAAAAAGAAGCCAGGCATGGTTGCATGTGCCTGTAATTCTAACACTAGAGAGGTTAAGGCAGAAAAATTTCTACTTTGAGGCCAGCCTCGGCTATACAGCACGAGGCTATCTTAAAAAGCGGGGAGCAGGGGAATTGAAAAGATGGCTGTTCTTGCAAAAGACCAAGGTTTGGTTCCCAAGGCCTACACAGTGGCTCACGAGTGTCTGTTACTCTAGTTCCAAGGGATCCAGTGCCCTCTTCTGGCTTCTGCAGGCACTAGGCATACACATAGTACATGATATACACACAAGCAAATACTTATAAACATAAAATGCAATCAAATTTTTTAAGAAGGATTGGGAGATGTCTCAATCAGGAAAGTGCTTGCTATACAAGCTTGCTGGCCTGAGTTTGGATCCCCAGCACCTATGTAAATACTAGGTGTGATGGTGTGTGTCAGTAAACCCTAGGCCTGTGGGATGGGAAACACATGAATCCCTCAGGCTCACTGATCAGCCTGTCCCGCTGAATCAGTGGGCTTCGGATTCTGTGAGAGACCGTGTCTCAAAAGATAAGTGGAGAGCTGTCTGAGGAAGACAGCAATGTTGACCTCTGACCTTCATTTGCATGCACACACATGTGCACATCCACCCCCACCCCCACATACATTAAGAGGTTTGGGGGGGAGGAGCCAAAAGGAACAGTAGGACAAGAAAACGTCCAGCCTTTACATTTGGGACTCTGTTCATGAGACTCTTAATGTCTCCAATGTAAGTGGAACCACTATGTCCTCAATATTTCCCCAGTGTGGAGGAGGACAAGAAATGCTTCCCACCCTTCCCCAGGACCACATGCCCAGCCACCACATAGCCACCACCCATAGTCAGGACTCATTCCAATTGCTTCCTCCCAGGCTGGCGGAATAAGCTGCGTGAGCTCCACAGAGAGCGCCAGATTGCTCGCCACGAAGTCCAGCCACTTCATTGTCAGCTTCGAGAATCTCCCCACCAGAATCTCGAGGAAGCGGAAGCACAAGTGACTGTGGAGATATCTGCCTGTTAATCTTATCTTCTGCTATTCATTTTAAGAGTTTGAGTTATTATTAATATGAAGGCCTGCTTTGTGGCAGCTCTTCTCGTTGAATGAGTTTGTGCCAAGCTGCCTGCCAGTTATCAAGGGACTCAGGGGCCCAGGATTACACTAACAGTGAGTCTCTGAGACATGATGGCTGAGCAGAGACAAGAAAAGATGTTTTTTTTTCTAAAAGAGATCAGTATTTTGTGTTTACCCTCAATAATCTTTTGGTGCTTCATTTCAAAGGAACAATAAGAAAAATATAAGCAAGGATAGCCACAAAATCAAAAAATAAATCTTTATTTATAAAAAATAATTTTAATTTTAAATTAACTTAATCAATTAATTTAATTAACTTAAAACAACTTAAATAAATTTAATATTAATTTTAAGAGACCATCCAAGTTGCAGAAGTGTCTCAAAGCTCAAGATGCAATTAGCTGCTGAGTTTGCCTACTTCCTGCAGATCTAGAAAACTCTGTGGTTGCTGATGACTTAACTGCATTTTGCTGTCAATCAAGGGTGGTCTCAGATTCTTCACCATAGGCATAGTGAATGTTTGAAGAAACTTTATGTTCTTCAAATACTTATCTTCACATACTGAGTATGTGCCCTAGTGTGCTTTCTATTGCTGTGATAAACACCATGACCAAAAGCACCCTGGGGAGGAAAGGGTTAATTTCATCATACAGCTTACAGTCCATCATGAAGAGAAGTGAGGTCAGGACCTGAAGCAGAGACCGTAGAGGAACACTGCTTACTGGATGGCTCTCTAAGGCTTTCTCAGGACCCTTTGCCCAAGGGTGGCACCACTCACTGTGGGCTGGGCCTTCGTACGTTAATCATTAATCAAGAAAATGCCCTGCAGATTTGCCTACAGACCCTTCTGAGGGAGGCAATTTCTCCATTGAAATTCCATCTTCCCAGATGATTCTAGTTTGTGTCAAGTTGAAAAAATCTTAACCAGCTCAGCACTCTGCTTCCTTAACAAAGCACCAAGTGCCGAGGTAATGTCTTGGACTCTACGGCCTCTGAGAAGATTTGGCGTTTGTCACCCTTTCCATAGGCTTTTATAATGGTGAGGGCCTTTTTATAAAGAAGGTCAGTGTTGGGAAGAATAGGAGTTTTGAATGTCCTACTCTGTTCTTTCGTCTATAAGTGTTACTCTTCTGTATATATACAATATATAATGTAACTCTACTAAAGCATGAAGAGAAAGCTGACAACTGAAATGTTGGAGGTGAGCCCATCACACCACCCAGCCTTCTTACAAGAGCTGACAGCTGGGTACTGTCACCAAGCATGGAAGGCTACTCTCCATCCATCCAAGGCCATGTTGAGTGACAGACAGGACCAGGTCTGACACTCCCTCCGCCACACCTTGAGAATGTGTCTAAGTTACAGCATGTGAGCGTGGCTACCCTTGACCTTGTCTTTGTGGAACATGTAACACCGAGGGGGATGAAGACAAGAATGCTGAGGAAGGAGGACAGGCCCACCTGGCCAGCCAGTTTAGCCAACTCAGCTCCAGCAATCAATGAAGTGACAGATGTCACAGCCAGATCCCTCAGCCATATCTCGTGACTGCACTGAGTTTGACTGACTTTGCCTATTGGCTGAATTCTGTTCAACTCATGTCTCAGCACCAACTCGACTATAAAACGATACTTCCTCTAATGTACTTTCAGCTTTCTGCTAATCCGCAGACCAGGAAGGAAGCTGGCTCAATTCATTTTCCTGACAGTCATCAAAAGGGGCCAGAAACTTTGATAAGGTCTAAAGCCTGAAGACCACATAGATATGAGCAGAGTTGTGGAGAGAAGTGGCCTGTCTGAAATTCAAGGAGACCAAAGCAAATGTGTTCTGTATGGATTGCTCCAATTCTGTGCAGGACGCTGTAGCTACATAGAAAGGGTGAGTAAAGAATCTGTTGACTACCAGAACTTCTTCTGGCTCCCATCAACCTAACCAGCCCTTTAAACCATGGTCAGTTTTAAAAAAAAAATTAAAAAAAGAAAGAAAAGAAAAACAGAAAAGTGAAATGTGAATAACCATCTTGTGACTGTGACCAATTGCCTACTGAACAGTTCTTAAAGTCCCAAGTCTCCGCAGGAAACCACAGAATCTATAAAGACCTGTCCAGCAGAAATGAGTCTGATTGTAGATGGCTTGGTTAACCCAGATTGCCTCCAGTGCCTGAGGGAGTGGATATTTTCTCATTAGGAAGACTTTTCCAGCTAGCAAACGCTGTGCATAGAACTGCTCAGAACCCATCTGAACTGCCCGTTTCCGTGGTAGCAGGTCTGTCTGGAGGATGGATCTGGACCACCTTCTTTTGTTTGGTTTTCAGCCATTTGTGTTACAAGAAGTTCCGAAATGTGCCATAAGGGACACCCAACAAGATGGATGGGCTCTGCCAGTTGGTGAGGGAAGCTTTGCAATGGGTGAGCTGCATACCCTCCACCAGATGGGTGTGTCTAAGAGAAAGCCTTTAAAGAAATACAGACCCTATGCCTAAATATTTATTTAGAGTTGTTCATATTTCCCACCCTTTTCAAATGTGAATATGTGTCCTGAAGGTGGAGCTTTAGCTCAGGAGAAATCGGGAAGGGGCAAAGACATTTGCTCAAAATGGGGTAGGATCAGCAAAGAGCCTGCTTCCAGGTTTCTTAACCGCCTACATTTTTCATGCCAAAAAGTTAGCATGGATTCCGGTTTCTTCCACTACAGGAGTCTGCACACAATTAAACAGGAGGAGAGAGAAAGCCTGCTTGCTAGAAGGGGCTTATGGGTTCAGCAAACTAAGGAGATGCAGGAACCATCAGAGAGGCCTTTCCACGCCTTGCTGATAATTTTTGTAGGATGTTTCTTCTTTTTCAAAAGGCCGAAGCAAAGAATTGAGCAGTGATCAAAGTGCCATCCCATGGAGTAGGTTTATTCCAAATACCTTCCAAGATGGTCTGTGACTGACTGTCGTAATTCAGGGAAATGGCTTGATTACCATCGAAGTAAGGATCTCCAAAATGGAATTGAATGCTGCTTCAACCACACACACAACCCATTTCCCATTTCAATAACACAGCCACAGCCCATTTGTGAATCAGTCACAGTGAAACTATAGGGAGCCTGATGCATGTATGCCCTACTATGTTGGAGGGGGGTCAGTGCACTCTAAGAGACGGCTATTTTGTTTTTTGTTTTTCGTTTTTCTGATTTGAGCGACACAAAAATTCTTAAAATATCCCAAGTGGTGGGGAATGGGAGGGGGGCGGATCTTTTAAAGCAAGTAAGCCATTTGATTTGCTCCACTTCAGAGGTCCATATTAACATCAACCATTTGCTCCA
>JADRCH010000033.1:11496958-11511303 GCA_019843965.1 Rhynchomys soricoides | reverse complement strand
GAGCCGCCCGAGCCGCCGCGCGCCCTGCCCGGGGGCGGCCCCCCCTATCCCCATGGAGGTCTCCCGGAGGAAGGCGCCGCCGCGCCCCCCGTCCCCCGCCGCCCCGCTGCCCCTGATCGCCTATCTGCTGGCGCTGGCGGCGCCCGCCCGGGGCGCGGACGAGCCGGTGTGGCGATCTGAGCAAGCCATCGGAGCCATCGCGGCGAGCCGGGCGGACGGCGTGTTCGTGGCGAGCGGCAGCTGCCTGGACCAGCTGGACTACAGCCTGAAGAACAGGCTCTCGCGCCTATACCGGGACCAAGCGGGCAACTGCACGGAGCCCGTCTCGTTGGCGCCCCCCGCGCGGCCCCGGCCCGGGAGCAGCTTCAGCAAGCTACTGCTGCCCTACCGCGAGGGGGCGACTGGCCTCGAGGGGCTGCTGCTCACCGGCTGGACCTTCGATCGGGGCGCCTGCGAGGTGCGACCCCTGAGCAACCTGAACCGTAGCTCCCTGCGCAACGGCACCGAGGTGGTGTCGTGTCACCCGCAGGGCTCGACGGCCGGTGTGGTGTACCGCGCGAGCGGCACCGATCTCTGGTACCTGGCGGTAGCCGCCACTTATGTGCTGCCGGAGCCCGAGACCGCGAACCGCTGCAACCCCGCAGCATCCGATCGCGACACAGCCATCGCGCTCAAGAACACGGAGGGGCGCAGTCTGGCCACGCAGGAGCTGGGGCGCCTGAAACTGCGTGGTAGTGCGGGCAGCCTGCACTTCGTGGATGCCTTTCTCTGGAACGGCAGTGTCTACTTCCCCTACTATCCCTACAACTATACGAGTGGCGCTGCCACCGGCTGGCCCAGCATGGCGCGCATCGCGCAGAGCACGGAGGTGCTATTCCAGGGCCAGGCGGCCCTCGACTGCGGCCACGGCCACCCCGACGGCCGCCGCCTGCTGCTTTCCTCCAGTCTGGTGGAGGCCGTGGACATCTGGGCCGGCGTGTTCAGCGCGGCCACTGGAGAGGGCCAGGAGAGGCGCTCCCCCGCCACCACGGCACTCTGCCTCTTCAGGATGAGTGAGATCCAGGCGCGCGCCAGGAGCTGCAGCTGGGACTTTCAGGCGACTGAACACAACTGCGTAAGTCCTGTCCCCCCGGCTCAGATGGAGACTTGGGTGACATTTACCAAGTCTCAGGTTCACAACACCACCGAGTGGCAGAGATTGCAGGCTACTCTAAAGCACAGTCTGGGGTCCCCAAACAGAGAGTGCAGAAAGGGTGACGGAGTAGCGGGGAGGTTGGAGGGAGGTTCAAAACTCTAGTGGCTGCCTCTCATTCCTTTTAGTAAAAATGCGGGCGCTTGTTTGGGACTGAGCTTCCCCACACCACCCTCTGTTCCTAACTGCTTCTCCAAACCGGAATCTCAGTGGGCATGTGGGCTTGACCCTTTGGGCTAACAGTTACTGATGCCCTCATAGAAAAGCTAATGAACCTAAAAGATTCGCCGCCACACCCCGACCTTTGTGCCCCCCACCCCAACCCCTAGTCTTTGGCTGCAACCTATGGAATGTGGTCTGGAGAGTTGTGGCCTGCTCCGCACTGGCTAATAGATGCTACGGGTGCAAAAGCCGCTCGCAGACCGCCCAGCCTGAACCAGTGCGAGGGGGCGGGGCTGTGGCTGGCCAAGGGTGGCTGTGGTCTCAACCTGGCGGAGGGAACCCGAGGGGGCGGGAGGCAGCTTATGGTGTACAAAGCCTCGCCCTGAAAAGAAGAGCCGGGGGGTTGGAGGGGAGGGTGGAAAGTGTTGGGGTGCTCCAGGCAGTTTCTGGGTTGCAGATTTCCAGATTAGAATTGCGGGGCTCTCTGGCACCACCCTTGAGCTGTCCCTAAACCAGGCAAAAGACACAGGTTTTCCTTCAGGGCTCACAGGGCAGCCGCAGCTTGAAATCTCGAGATTGACAGTTCTTTGACCGGAAAATAAAGCGACAGTTCAAGAGGGTCTAGCTGATGGGGATTAGGGAGGCTTTGTGTACTTCTGCAGAGGCCTTTGCCCTCCCAAGACTGCTGGCAAGTAACTCTGCATATGGCTCCTGAGAGGGAAGCCTGCTGAGAGCCTCCTTAATCACTGGACAGAATTCAAAGAGCAGAAACGGAGGACAACAGGAGTTGCTATTGTTTTGCTGTAAAATGACTCAGAAGAGGAAGGGGGAAAGTCTTAGCGTGGGGAACTGTTGCATGCACATTTATTGTGTACCAGGGTGCCTGAAACATTTCCTCTAAGGTATATTGATATGCGGGTAGAAAGACACTCCCCTCTCTAGCCCTTTCTCTGCAAAGCACACCTTACCAAATATTAGTCTTATTATTCATGGAGAAAAAGGCTTCTGGTCACTCGCTTCTTCTCTGCTAGGGCAAGCACATAGCCATTTTATTTCACTACTAGTATGAATTAACAAACACAAAGAGCACCGGTTGCCTCCACCCTCAATGGCTTAAGCATAAAACTTAATATTTAATATCTTCCTTTATACATCTTCATAATTTAATGGCCAAAGTTTGGTAAATCACTGCCTTTTTACTACTCTGTTGAAAGACTTGAAACCTGCTTCCCCCCCCCCCCCATTTTACTTTGCATCCTTAAGCATTAGGCAGTTTATCTGTGGGGTTAACAGCAACAGCTCCGAGGTCCACAGCAGGTAACTACCACGGAAGTCCAAGCTTTGCCATCTGACAGCTGTGTGGATGTGCAGAGCCAAAACATTTCTCTTGACTGCATCTACCTATTGGGTACTGGAGGACTCGGTTTCCTTCCAAACCCAGCATGCATCCTGAATGCACTAAAAATTCCAGTTTTGGATCAATCAGGTGTTCCTACTTGCACCGGGATGGGGAGGGGCAGGATTAGTCTAGAGCTGTTTATCCTTCTTCCAGGAAGCTCCTGGGAGAGAGCTGCCCCTTGGAAATCAAGCAAGGGATAAACACATGCTGCCAAAAATCTGGAATAGGGAAAAAAATAATTAATTAAAACAGGTCCCTGTACAGCATTTCTTGCTGCTGTTATTTATTGAGAACTCCCAGGGCGCTCTGAGCTAGCTGTGTGTTCTGAAAGATGGGGTCTCTACCCTCTGAGCTTGTCACCCAAGTTAAATGATCTACTCAGGTTCAAACAATAGCGTGCCACTGCTGCACAGGTGGGAGCTGGGAGTTTGCTTTTTCTTTTCTTTTCTATTTTTTTTTTTTTTCATTTAAGTAAAGTCTTTGCTCCTGGAATGCATTAAAAAGCCTTAATGGGATTGCATTTTAAGAACGTTTGAATGAAAAAAAAAAAATAGGTGGTAGTTTTGATGAAAAAGCCACAATTTTCTAACCAATTAAATAGACAGATAAGATACTTAACTCAACAAATACTTGTTTGATGGCCTGCTTGTGTGAGCTGAGAGCTATGCTGGGTGCCCTTTGTGCCAGGGAAGAGACAATAGCAGGTTGCAACCCCATTTAATGGGGTCATGGGATCACTGTGGCCTTGGCTGTCACTCACAAGAATGTTGTCATTCGATTGCATTTCGTTTTCAGGTCTTGAATCTGTTTTTGAGAGGCATGCTAAATTATAGGTGCCTGAAACAGGAGTTGGATCTGAAGCCCTCCATAGAGGGAGCCCCAGCAGATTGCAACAGCTAGTCCATCCTAGCAAACACAGGCTCCCCCACCCCAATTCTCTTTCTTTTCATCAGCGATTCACAGGCTGCCAAGGCCCAAGTGTCTAGAATTGCTTGCCTTCTCCCTTCCCCTCTCTTGCCAGCTGGTACCTGTAGCACTCATCTCCTATCAACCCATGGTAAAGAAGGAACTGGCCAGGTGGTGTTTGCCTGTCTCTTGGGTCTCTTGTCTCCTAACTGCTCATTTTCTTCCCTGTTGAGGATTAACTTCTGAGATGCTGGTGCAATGGGTGTGAATGCAATGTTTTACACACAAGGCATTCTCCTCCTCCTCTTTCTCCTCCTCTTCTTCTTCCTCTTCTTCCTCCTCTTCCTTCTCCTCCTCTTTCTTGCTTTGCCACCATATTTCAGTGTGGTTTCACAGAGATTAGCCATTAACTGCAGACCACAAATGCACCATAATGGCCAATCTCTGCAGGCCTACTCTATGAGGCCACTGATGTGCATCTGGGTAACACACCCTCTCCTAGATGGTTTTATGACAACTTGACACAAGTTAAAGTCATCAGAGAGGAGGGAACCTCAATTGAAAAACAACCTCCATGTGATTGATCTGTAGACCTCCAAGCCTGTAGGGCATTTTCTTAATTAATACTTGACGGGGAGGACCCAGCCTATTGTGGATGGGGGTACCCCTGGCTGCTAGCCCTGGGTTCTATAAGAAAGCAGGCTGAGGAATCCAGTAAGCAACATTCCACTATGGTGCTATGGCCTCTGCATCAGCTCCTGCAGCCAGGTTCCTGCCCTGACTTTCTTCAATGGCGAACAATGAAGTGAAAGTGTGCTTAAAACAAACCCTTTCCTCAGCAGCTCGCTTTTGGTCATACTGTTTGACCCCAGCAATTGAAACCCTAACTGATAATCCCTCCCCAAATGATGCTTCTGTGAATCTTGCAAGTCTGGTAAGTTGGTTCTGTGAAAAGCATCCCATTTTCCAGATTGAAGAAGCTATGATCGATAACAGAATGAATGCCAAGGCCTCAAAGCTTAGACCTAGTCCTCCCCGAGTCTATTTCTGTATTCTTTTTGCCATCCTTGTACTTCTGGAAATGTCCCTGAAAGTTCCCTAATTAAAAAGGCAACAAATGATTTCCCTTGGGACAGTGGTTCTCAACCTGTGGGTCCTGACCCTCTAGGAAAGAGGTTGACTCTTTCAGAGGGGTCGTGTGTCAGATATCCTGTATTTATATTGCAATTCGTAACAGCAGCAAAATGACAGTTATGAAGTAGCAACGAAAATAATTTTATGGTTGGGGGTTACCACAACATGAGGAACTGGATTAAAGTCCCAGGATTAGGAGGGTTGAGCCCCACTGGTCTAAATGCGGCTTTGAGAGTAGAGAGTACCTTCTGAACAGTATTTGCCTCCAATTTTATGTCGAGATGTAAAGTATTACATGGCTTATTTTCTTCATTATGTTCCACAATGTACCCGTGTTTAGATTAATATAGCAGTGAATATTTTTAATTACATGCGTTAGTTTATGGAGTTAACTTAACTCCCCCTATCTGAACTGAGCCCCAACTACTTCTGGCACACGGATGTGTGAAAGTGTTTATGTTTGGGTCTGTGAAGATAGATTATTCTAGATTTGTTTGGCTGACATAGTTGAGTCCTGGGATTGCCTGTGGATTGAATACAACTGTTAGCCCCTCTGTAGAGGGTATTGTATTTTCTCAGTTTGGCTCATAGGATTGATTCTTCTAGTTCTTTCTGTTTCGGGTGGATATGCCCCCCCTCCCGTCCTCACACTTACGCAAATCTGATGCAATTCAGTTGTCGTGCAGATATGCAACTACAAAATGATTCTGTAGTCTCCACCAGCCATAGCCATGACACATGCTGCTACTATGAGGTGATAGCCCAGTTCTACTTGGCAGTGTGACCCGCTGACCTCAAAATACAGTCTTCCTGTGAAGTTTATTGCTCTTCCAGTTTCTGTTATGATTCTGTCTAGTCTTTTTTTTTTTGTCATCTGTAGACTAGATGGGCAATTCTACCTTTACACACATCTGACATGCAAGGGGTGGATTAACACAGGACAAGTGTAATGACAGAGCCTACTTAGAAATCGGGAAAAAGCAATCATAGCTGCTATCTTCTGAGTAGTTATCATGGTAGGGTTTGTGCAAAGCAATTTACATGCCTTATTTTCTGTTGATTCTCAGTCACCATATGAGGCAAGAACTTCAGTTATTATGATGATTATAGATGAGAAAATTGAAGCTTGGAGAGCTTTGGTTAGGTTCCTAGCTTGAAAATAGCAAAGGATTTAGAACTTATGTGATCGGAGTCTACGATCTGGGTTTTTAACCACTGCTGTGGACAGTCAGTCCCCCTCAAACACTGGGTTTTAGTGTTCATGCTATCCTGTGTGGGGCAGGCAAGGCTCCAATAGATAAGATAAAACCAGCTGTTTGTATGTGATGGAGCAGAGACTCCTTGGTTGTAAAGATAATTTTTACTTCTGTAACTGTCTGAATTACTGTCTGATGTCCCGTGTGGTTTCTCAGCCATTCATTTCTTGCTAATATTGTTCTTGGCATTTGGGCCTGGAAATGACTTACATGAGCGTTCTCTCTCCAAGCCCTAGTGCAGTATCTGCTGTGCGGTTAGAGATTAAGAAGTGTCTATTGAATAAACAAGTGAAGGATTTTAGTGGATTGCATTGGAAATAAATGCATTCTGTACTTAACAGCAATATTTTTCTGGTTCTGGTCACCATACATTCCCTTAACTGTTTTCCTTCTCTTACTGTCTGGTGTGTCAAGGATCCCTTCTCTTCTGCTTCTGGGTTAGATGGTATTCTATTTACTCTTCCGGCTCTTCACAGCAATAGCCAGACTGCTTGTGTTGCCAGTATGGGAGGTATCTTTGGCCATAGAAACCTACATGATTGGTATTTCTGTGGTTGCTCTAACAACATTTAAATTCTAGAGGGAAGAGCTTTTTGTTGTAGGTTGGTGTTTCTTAAAGTGTAGGGTGTGGACCACCAGTGCCAACATCACCCGGGAATTTGCTAGAAATGTAAATTCTTGGACCCAACATAGAATTACTAAATCAGAGAATCTGGAGGTGGGAAGGGAGTAGGGCTGTATTTGTATAAGTTTCCTACAAGATTGAAAACCTTCCTTCCTGCTGGGAAGCTCCTTAATCAGGAAGGTAAACAACTCCAAAAAAGCTTTAGGAAGTCCCTGAAGCTGACCAGATTCACTCAGTCCCTCTCTACTAGACTGGAAGCTGAGCTACAAGACTTTCAGACAAAGCAAGCTGCAAAGAAGACTCAGATCAGACCAGCTGCCTGAAAGAGGCAGAGACCAGCCAAGCAGTCTGGAAGAGGTTTAGATTACCTGAGGGACCTAGAAAGGGGATTCTTCAGCCTGTTGAGCTGCCTGCAGGCTATGCAGTGCATTTCAGGTTCCCAACTTTGTGAGCTGTCACTCATGCTGGGGTGGGCTTTGGAGATGCAGCTGTCTGAGTCATTTCTACTTCTGTAAGTGACCCTAATAAAGCTCACGGTTCAGCAAGTTGGAGTTTGGTGCTGGCTGTACTTTAGTCTGTCATGGGCTGCCTCCCTGGGGTGAGTAGACAGGTGTGTAACATTTCTCCAGGAAAAGTCTTGTCACACAAAACAGCAGGCAATTTTTGGATTTGTTTATTTTATTGCATTTGTTCCATGTGTATGGGTGTTTTGTCTGGATGTATATTTGTGTAACATATGCCATACAGTGGCCTTGAAGGCTAAAAGATGGTGTTAGGTCCCTTGGAACTGGAGTTAACAGGTGATTGTGAGCTGCCATGTGTGTGATGGAATCTAACCTGGGCCCTTTAAAAGAACAGACAGAGGGCTTAACCACTAAGCCATCTCTCCAGCCTTCAGTCTATGTTTTTAACAGGGCTCTAAGTGATTTGAATTCATGCTTCAGGAAAAGAAAGTGAATTCTGTTGTGCTCCGACTGTGGTGTCTGGGGTAGGGGCTTGTCATTATTACTCCTATCCTTTCCTATTTGCTCAAAGGTATTATTACCTAGGCATATGTTTTTGTGTTTTTGTTTTGTTTTGTTTTTTTTTTTTTTTTGCCTTGACATTCTTAGGGCTGTACTCAGAATCTCAAAAACCTGTACCTCATCCTTAACTTTCGGGTTGTCTGACAGCAGTTTATTTGCATTTTATCCTAGGATATAGAAGCATTTCTAGAACTTTCTATTCTAGAGCCAATTCCCTGCATCAGATATGCTCTCTCAGGGTTTTCTTCTGTGCAGCATAGACCCCGAAACCTACCCTTAGTTAGGAACAGTTGGTTGCAAGGCTGTACATGCATAAGCTAGATCAAGTAAGGGAACCAGGGATTTCGTGGGCAGGAATATTGGGAGTTGCATGGTAATCCTGGAATTAGAGCAGCAGAGAGTGCTCTAGAAGGGTTATGTGCACAGTCCCTAGAGGCAGGCAATGCATGGAAGCTGCCACATAGCAGATGTGCAAACTTGGGCAAATCGTTTAGTCTTTCTGTACCTTGCCTTTTCATTCATTCCTAGGGAGTCTGCTTATATCACAGTGTTCTTGTCCGAATTCATGAGATAATATGGAGTGCAGGTAATGCTGTGTACATGTTGCTGGCACCACCGTTGTTATCCGTAACGAAGACAGAACGGTTCTCTGGTATGTCCGGTTGGCAAGTGGGCATGCACTGCAGGCAACCTGAAGGACCTTTTTCTGCATCAGGAAGTGATGGATGCTCATTCTAAGGTTCCTTAGTTAATATGGTAGCTTGACTTGAGTCTGTTCCCAAGGAGCCTTGTCTGCTCCCTCAAATGTGCCCTTCGCTGCCTCTACCTGAATATGCCTCAGCCTGATATAGACGACATCTAATACCTTCTGCTTTGGCTGCTAACTGCTGGTAAACCTCTAGAGCACTTCATTCAGATCACCAGGAAAAAGATGGAAATGGCTCCAACTCACCTTTTCACGCCAGATCACCAGCATTTGTTTAATGTAGGATTTGCTGCTCTTAGAACAGTTGTTAATGTTGATCCAATCAGAAGGAAGCCAAACACATGATTGCCCCCAGCAGATCCTGAGGCTGGATTCCCTCAGAGGAGAATGATGGAGGAGCCAAACTGACCAACTCTTAACTATAATAGCATGATGTCATCTATAATAGCGTGATATTAGCTCACTTCCCTCAAGGTTTCCTGATGATTTCCTTAAATGTGTGTAGGCACATGAAAACTGAAAAGCCTCAAAGCCACCATGGGGACAATTGGTTGGAATCATGGGTCTATTTACCAGAGCCAGAGGAACAACAGACATAGGGGTGTAGGTTGCTTGATCTGATAAACTCACAAATTTTCTTATAATATTACCTTCATGAAACACTAAGTTGCTGATGTCTTAGGGTTTTACTGCTGTGAATGACACCATGACCAAGGCAAGTCTCATAAAGAACAACATTTAATTGGGGCTAGCTTACAGGCTCACAGGTTCAGTCCAATATCATCAAGGCAGGAACATGGAAGCATCTAGGCAGGCATGGTGCAGGAGGAGCTGAGAGTTCTACATCTTCATCTGAAGGCCGCTAGCAGAATACTGACTTCTAGACAGCTAGGATGAGGGTCTTAAAGCCCACACCCACAGTGACACACCTACTCCAACAAGGCCACACCTACTCCATCAAGGCCACGCCTCCTAATAGTGTCACTCCCCTGGGCCAAGCATATATAAACCATCACAGCCAATATTCATGTTACCATAGCTGATGCTCCCCCGACCCCCGTTACTGAAAATAGCTTTCCCCTGCCTCTTGCATAATATATCAGGATTACAGTTGCCTCTCTCTCTCCTCCTCCTAGTTCTTCTCCACCTCCCCGCCCACCCAGGTCCACCATCTTTCTGTCTCTCATTCGAAAACAGACTTCTGAGAAATAAAATAAAATAAAGTGTAATAAAATAAAACAAGAGCTAACGCATTGGAATAGGACTAAACAAACAGAAGAAAAACAGCCTCCTAAAAAGGCACAGGAAACAGATGTAGATGCAGAGCACACCCCTCCCTCATTCACAGGACTTCCATAAAAACACTAACCAGGAAGCCATAACATATAAGCAAAGGACCTACAAGGTACACACACACACACACACACACACACACACACACACACATACACATGCACACACACACATATATACATACATATGCCCTGCCATAATATTGAGACAAGGAACTTCGAAAGAGGCGATTGAGTTTGTTTTCTGTTGGCCATCTAGTGCTGGGTGCATGGCCTACCTGAAGAGTTGTTTGTTTCCCCAGTGAGACTCCCTTGGAGGAAACTAAGTTTTCATTTTCCAGTAGTTATCAGTCGGAGATGGCTTCTGGGCTAGAGATGGGGCATGTGTACACTTCTCCTTTCAGCTCTAGGGCCCCATGTGGTGCAGACCAGTGCAGGTCCTGCATGTGCATGCTGCCTCCATCTCTGTGAGTCTCTGCGTGTGCATCAGTCCTGATGATGATGCTCCCTGGATGGCCTCATCCTCTCTGGCTCTTATATATTCTCTGCCTCCTCTTCTGCAGGGTCTGAGCCCTGACGGGAGGGGTTTGATGAAGACTCCTGTTTAAGGCTTAGAATTTCAACAGTAGCTGGTTTAATGTATTAGTTCCTCTGCTCGATTACTGCTTGTAGTGCTTTCTTCAGAGAGGTTGGTGGTTGGGGAACTTGGCACTATTTTTAGCCCAATAGCCATGCTGCTATACAGACTTCAAACTTTTCTGTAAAGAGCCAGATTGTTAATATTTTACTCTTTGCAAACTACTCTTAATCTCTTAATTATGGTTAATCTCTTAATCATAGCTACTAACCTCATGTTGTTCTCTGAATGAAGCCAGGGATTGGTACATAAATAAACCCACACAGCTAGGACCCTATGAAATATTTTGGACACTGAATCCTGGGTTCCTTCTCATTTTTATTTGTCATGAATTATTCTCACCCCCCCCCAAATTTCCAATCATTTAAAAACATAAGGACTATTCTTAGCTTACGGGCTATTCGAATACAGACCAGATGTGACCCACTGGTAGTGGCTTGCCAACGGCTGCTCTCCTGGAAAGTTGGGGAGGAAAGCAAGCCTTTTCTAAGCAGCCTGCTATTCCATCTAGAAGGGCCATGACAGAATGGCTTGGAAGCCCCAAGGAAGGGCGTCATCATCAGCACAGGGGGGACCCAGAAGGCTCCTGAGCAGGGACATGACGCTTGAGCGGCGTCTTGAAGCTTAGTGAAGATGGCAGACAAGGGAGTTCTGGAGAGCATCCAGCTTGCTTGCAAGTGGGATGTTGAATGAGTCTCTAAGCCACAAGCCACTTACCCTGGCTGGGGAGTGTCCAGAAATGAGTGTGCAGGACCAGATGGCAAAGGGTTTAATGAGACAAGCAAAGGTGGGTAGGTTTACCCTGATGGTCACTGTCCGACTTTCCAAACCTTGCTTTTTAAAATAAACACTTGCCCAGCAGCTCCATATGTTCAAAAGGTCCTCTTTGACCCGTTGTTCCGGAAGAGAGCCTTGCCAAGTTCAGGGGTACTAGGTGAGGCAGGTTGCAAAGTCTCCAGATCTCACAGCTTGCCCCACTCCCCACCTGCATCCATTTGTCATCTCAGGGATTTCTGCTGAGTTTGGTGGGAAGACCAAGACTGAGGATTTAGAGGGCAGCAAGAGGTTTAGAAGCTTACCAAATCCCAGCGTGTTCTAGAAAGATCACTCAAGATAAAGTGTGTAAAGCAACTGATTACAAGGACAGCCATTGTATCACTTTGGCTATTTCTTGTATTTGTTTATATTCAGGGGCCAGCCGTGTGTGAAAGTACTGCTGTCAGCAGTAAATAGGGAAGATAATAAACATGTAGCAAATAGGTGTTTTTAATATTAAAACGATAGCTGAAACTTTTAGCAGACTCCGTATAGCACTTCACCGCTCTAACCTTTACCACAAAGTGAGGCAGCGGATTGTCATTCTCAATTCCCAGATGAGAGAACAGTGATACATTGTTAAGCAGTGGGTAAACAGTTATGGGGGGTTTGTTAGAGAAAGTTCTTCCCAAGACAAACAAGACTTCCTGAGATGCACCCCCCACACCTCCTCCATAGCTGGTATGTACTTTGCTAAGAAACTTGAGAACCTGTGCAAGTGCTCATGGGAGGACTTGGTCAGAGAACCGTGAGTGTGGTTGAGAGTGAGAGGAGAGTGTCAGTGAGCTGTAGAAGGAAGTTGCAGCCCTAGGACCCCCTAGGCTGTGGGAAGAGATTAGATTTTAGTCTCAAAGCCTGGGAGAGCTTTTGAAGGAAAGCAAGATGATTGGATTTGAATTTCTAAGTAATGGCTGGCCTGGAGGGAATGGTGGGCCCTGTGGAAGGAGGAAAGCCGGCAGGAGGCTCTCACAGTATTGCAGGGACAGAAATGATGTTGCTTCTAGTCAAGAGAGAGAAGGGAGGGTGCAAATGGACTCTTGTTTACTGTCATAAGCTGATGGATAATGAAGACCTGAACTGCGTTCTGGCCATGAGTGCAAGAAGGAAAGAGGGAATGAGATAGCTTATTAAAGAATGATGTTGAGAAGTGTTGGCAGCGCCTTAGAAGATGACTTTAATTGCGGTTGGGTTTCGGGTGTCTTTGGGACATCCAAAAAATACGATGAAGGAGGCACTCTAGCAAATTTTAGGAAGTGGATCATGCTCCCCAAAACTTGGAATGTGTTTAGGCTCTTAGACCCACACAGCCCTATTTGGACTATGTATACCCTGAGTGGTATTTTTGTGAGCCACCATGTGGTTGCTGGGAATTGAACTCAGAACCTCTGGAAGAGCAGTCAGTGCTCTTAACTGCTGAGACATCTCTCCAGCCCCCTGAGTGGTATTTTAATCTGCTCTCTTTCACTATAACAAAATACCTAGATCGAGCTATAAAGAATGGAGGTTTATTTAGCTCAGGATACTGGAGGGTGCGAAGTCTATCGGCATGGTCCGGGCATTCAGAGAGGGCCTTCTTGCCATTATCTTCACACAGGCAAGGCATGACAAGAAAATCGGGTGCAGCTCAGATACCCACTTCTTTGTAGAAAGTCACTAATGCTATCCTTTTGTAGAAGAGATTTATTTCCATTTATGGGTATTGGTCCTTTGTCTGCATATATGAATGTGTACCATATGTCTGTGTGTGTGCTGTGTCTGGAGGCCTGGAGAGGGCATCAAATCCCCTGGAACTGGGGTTACAGATTGTCATGAGCCACCATGTGAGTGCTAGGAATTGAACCTACTACTACTGCAAGAGTCACCTCTCCAGCCCCAATGCCATCTCATCTTAATGATCTCCAAATGACCACACCTTCAAGTACTAATCACATGTGGATATTGGGGTTCTGGTACTGACACATGGACTTTTGGAGGACACATTCAAACCATAGCAAGGGGAGTGGCCCGGCTAGTTCATCTCATTCTTTCCCATGATGCCGTCTAATACATGGCGAGTGAGCCTTTAGTAAATGAAATACAAACTGCAAAGAAGGCTCTCTTCATCTAGTGGAAAAGACAGTGATGAGAGGGAACTGAGATAAAGGATTCCAAGATGGGGCTGTGTTTATAGAAATAATAAAAGCCGGGCAGTCTGAAAGGAAGGGTGTTTCTGGGGACTTCCTGCTCAGTAAGGCAGACTTTCTTGTCAGGGCCTCCCTACCCCCAACCTGGCTGAAGAAGTGTGTTATCTAACATGCCAGCTGTTCTCCATCATTGCTCAGTGGCCTCCCCTGAAGGCTCCTCTCTTCCACTGTGACCCCTTTTAAGAATTGGATTCCAAGTACTGACCCGTGCTTCTCTGAGGCAACAGGATGGGGGAAGCCTGAAGCAGCTGGTAACCACGGGTGTCATCTCGTGTCAGGCTCCCATACTCTGCAATATTTCTTTTCTTAACCCTATGGCACTCTTGTGCCGTGGGCCTCTGATGAAACCCATAGCTCCTGAGCCTGTTTTTAATGCCTCAAATAATTTGGGCTGCCAAATAACCAATTATATTGCTATACAAAGATATTATTGTGTAGTAATATATCTTAACACATTCAATAGCTAGGTCTAGCAGCAGAAACTACCATAATCTCAAAGTAGAGATGAGCTTAAATGATCCTTTGAGATATCTGCAGAAACTAGGAAATGATAGGAAAGTATCTGATTTCTTTCGGTGACAAAGGCATGGCTTCATTTAATACTGCTGTGGACTGAATCTGAAATTAGAGGAAATTCTGTTTCAGTTGGAGCTTGCAAAAGTAAAGGTATGCCTGCCTCTTCTCCTGCTTCATGGATTCCTTGAATTCGTGTCTGAACCAAGGATATGAGTGGAACTTCTACTCTGAACCATTCACTTACATCTGAGAAACTGTAACATGAAATGGAAAGTATCTCATTGTGCTTCAAAGCTCACTCGATTCACTTGCCCATGAGCTTACTCCTATATGTATTTATAGAGCCAACATTTAGCCAACAATAAGTGAATGGATGAATGGAAATATGGATGGATGGATGGATGGATGGATGGATGGATGGATATGTGGGTGGGTGAGTGGGTGGGTGAGTGAGTGGGTAAATGGGTAGATGGGTGGATGGATAGGTGGGTGGGTG